>JAHBCN010009796.1:0-33795 GCA_019359885.1 Listronotus oregonensis
CATCTCAAAATTTTTTCGGTCAGAAAAGTTTTTTCCATGTTTGCTTAATTCAAAGTAAAACCAAATGATTTTGCAATTGAATTTTCTTAATGTGTTTAAGGCACCTTTTGTGTTTCGACCCTAATCCACTTTCTAACCCAATGTCATTTTTTAATTTTGGTAACTTCAGAATAAATGGTTTTTCAAAGATTTGCCACTGCGAAAAAGTTTGGTCATGTTTATGCTGAATCGGGTTTAACCCGGAAAATAACCACCCAAACCGTTTCGCGAGAAATTTCGAAGTCATTTTCCAAAATTTTGGCACATACCGCGTTGAACATTGTTAGGACGTTAACATACCGGTTTATTTTCGCGGAAGCGGTAACGTAGGGGGAAGGTGTTCTGTCGTCGTATCTACGTCATTCTTTGCCCCCATATCTACCGCTATCGCCACTGGTCAGGAGGAGCGTTAAAAAGGGGTTATGTCAAATTTAAATTTAAAAAATGGGGATTCGCGGCTTTTCTATTGTTTTGGTTCTGTGATTTTTTTTTTTTTTTATGGTTTAACAACTATTTGGATTCATTTTTTTGGTTTATTATTAATTCCCCCAAATGGATGAATTAATCAGTTATATTAATCAAAAGGGAAAAAAAAATTTACTTTTAAAAGTTGACTTGGAAACAGCAAATTTTTTTTATTAAATAAAAATTTGGTTTATATATTATATTTTCGACTTATTTCTTAACCCCCCAAAGACCTTTTTAAATTTAAATTAAAAGTGAAAAAATTTATTGACGGTAAACCGTTTTTTTTTTGCGGGATGGCTGGTTAAACACGGTTAGAATGGGGGGGAAATAACTGTATCAACCAGTAGTTAAAAACGGTGTCGCGAAAAAATCCATATGTTTTGAGAAAACCCTAATCCCATAGCAACGATTCGCAACATAGAGGCGAAACAAGTTGAGACATCAGCTTGCGTAAGAAGCGAATCAAAGAACGCGAAACCTTTGATTTTCACCCAAAAGTCGACTAGCCATCCGCTCACCTTGAAACGTCTTCACGCAGAAAGTTTCGGCATATGCGCACTTGGTCTGCGACACCCCCGCTGGCGAGCTTCGCAGCGACTTGGCCCCTAATTTAAAAAGTAGGCTTTTCAAATAATACAATTAATGTAAAAAAAAGCAAATCATGGTCTTTTCTAATACCATCCGCATTTTTACGTCTGAAATATAATTGGGAAAAATAAAAAGCCGCTTTGCTAACCAGAATTAGCCATCACCGACTAGAACTTAGGGCTTCTGTATTTGTCTAAATTATCCCTACATAAAAGTTATTAACCAAATTTTTATAATTTTTGATATTTTTAAAAAGCTATAGTTTTTTAAAGTGTAATTATATATTCCCGGTTTTTCTAATACGTTGTTAAAATTTTGTTTATAACTTCTACAAATAATTTAGACAAATTCAAAAGCCCTAAGTTCTAGTTGGTCATGGTTAGTTCTGGTTAGCACAGCGGATTTTTATTTTCCCCAATTATATTTCAGGCGTAAAAATGCGGGGACGCATTAAAAAAGACCCAAAATATTACATTAAAATGTAATTTTCTAGCCGAGTCCCTGCATAATAAAGCATGTTTTATGTGTCAACACTGTCAAGAAGCTCGCCTGCGGGAGTGTCGTTAGACGCGAGTCATAATATGCGCTAGGTATCCACAACGCAAAACTAGCTTCGCGCAGTGGAAACACAGCTTGAGACCAAGGAAGTTTAAAGGTGTATGGAAGCCCAATGCTATGGCCATTCGATCAAAAAATGTCCAGCCCAGTATGAAAATAACTGTCAGAGGTGGTCCCCCGATTCTGCGAAATAACAAAATTCCACGAAATAATTTAATGTGTTCCCTACTTACACACTGATAAATCAGTGTGTAGTTACGCAACACATTATACTTTTATGAGAGCCTAGTACCGTTTTTGGTGCAAGGGGCGGCGCGGGCGTATGAAACTATATTCGCCTGTACCGTCAACCGTCGTCGTCTCATCATTTGTCATTTTCGTTGTGGTTTGTGCCCTTTGCGCCGTATTAGTTTCGATTATTTTGCCTTGAGTGAGTACCTATATTTTGTGGTTGCAGAAGTTTTTCGGATTGATAAAAACCTTCTTGTTTTAGTGATTAGTGTTTATTAAATTGTGACTATAATTTTGTGTTTATTGTTTGTTACTTATAATATCGTAACAAAATGATTAGAGGTTGTATGGTTTTGTTTTGCAAATCCAAGGCATTTTTTACTTTAGGTAAGTATTTCTTATATTTAAATTGGGTGCTTCTTATGAGACGTAACGTTAGGTAACCGAAAAAATAATAATATATCAATTACGAATAATAGAATAATGAACATTTCATAGGAAATAGCAGTGAGAAAAGTAAGGCAATCTTAACTATCTTTTAGCCGATTTCCACAATGTGTGTGTATTTCTGTGAATTATTAAAAAAAAAAAGGTTTATATTTAGGTACTTTTATTTCATTTAATAATTTAGTACATTCTTTTAAAGGATCAAAATTATTAATTACTGGGCAGACAAGGCAAATTTTAATATATACAGGTCCCTCTAACTGAATGAAAGAAAGTACAATTTTATGTTAAAGTTCCTTTTTGCTTTTTCTGTATTTGTTTAAAAAGAAATTCGATTTTTGGTTTCTTAAACTAACAATATCAACTTTTTAAGCTCGACATACTGTAGACACATAATATTTAACGGATACTGTTACAATGGATACCTAGGTACCAAAGATCACTAAACATTTTTAACCACTGTTATTCTGTCTCATGAATGTTTGTGATTAGTGAAAAGTATATGGCTAAAAAGCAGTTATAAAAATTTTACCTTTTTAATGTACAACCAGAATCAAAGCTACGTTTCCACCGGAGAAACAAATAGCAACATTTAGCAACATTTTTGTTGCTTTGTGTTTCCTCTTGTTTGTGAATTTAGAACCTTGAAGGCAACAAATGTAAATTTTTTTGTTTCCACTGACAGAATTTTAATGTTTCTGGTAACTGAGAGAGACCAACTTTTTTAGTTAGTGTTTCCACCGCGGTTGATAAACATTGATCAAGATGATGAAAATAGCGGCACCCAGGGCGGCCTATATAGTGTTGTCGGCAAAAAAGAAAAAAAAAACAAAATATTGGGTAAAAAGTCTCCGTGATAGAAGTGAATATGGTGGCATGCACCTACTCAATGCATTAAAAAATAACGATCTAACATAGGAAATAATATAAATAATGGTAGTGGAAAAAATTTTTCTGACGAATGTCCAGCACCGATTTGGGAATGGTTATTATGTCAAATTGCCCCAAAAATACAGAAAGAAGATACCAATTATGAAAAACCTTTCACCAATGGAGCGATTGCTGGTCATATATTCAACGTCGAACCGTACCTAAAAAGACAAAAACAAGTTACTACAAGTTGCAGTATCTGTTTCCACTCAGAAAACAATATGTTTCTGTTCCCTGTTGTTGCCGAGCTTCTTTTGAAGTTTACCGCTAAAACTGGAAACTAGCAACAATCGTAAACATGCAACAGTTGTTGCCGAAACAAGAAGGAACACTTAGGAACTTTGAGGAACTTGGGGAAACATTTTTGAGCAACAAGCAACAGAAAACAAAAGTTCCTTCATGTTCCTCCGGTGGAAACGTAGCTTTAGGATTAGATTAAACTCATTTACACTATCTTGCCCTTCTTTTATCACCAAATTGGTGATAAGTACATAAAACTTTAAAAATATCGACCATTTAAATAGAAGGCTTCTTTCCATATTATATCAGATGATATAAAATCCAATATTACACAATAATTTTAAATATTCTATGGTAGTATCGTTTAATAACCAACAATTTTGTGCAAAAAAAAAAAAAAACAGTGAATGCTTAAATTTGACATTTGATGATGTCAACTTTATAGATAAACAAAGAATTATGGAAGTCCGGTTCTGACCTACTATTTATTGCGCAAACCCGCGGGCCAATCCCCCTATTCTTCGCTGCCCTGCACGCCTGGACAATTTTGTTCTACAGTATTGGGCTTCCATACACCTTTACACTTCCTTCCCGAGACGTGGCGCTTTTCTGTGTGGACGTGTGAACAACGTGTGTCATAATATTGTATATCAAACACTTTTACGCAATTAAGTGCCACAACATCAATTGAATCTTCTAAACCAGCCTTAAGAGTAAAATGGGCTAAACAACTAACTTCCCTGCGTGCCTAAAGATAAAAATGAATGAAACATTTTTATGTTATATTATATACATTATTAATTTATTAATTAACAATACTGTACTGACTTTGTAAATTTTGAAGTAGTCAAATATTGGCTCCACTAATTATTTTAGAAAAAATTCTATAAGGATTTATTGAAGAGCACAATAAGTTCCACCCAAAATGAAAATTTGAGCATTTTTCAACCAACCAAAAAGAGTAAACTGCTTAAATACTTCTGCAACGCAGTATCTCATTATGCACCCTGTACTCTAGAAATCAATAATAAAAACACTATATCGATTTATCAGTGACAATTTAGATCATTAATTTATAATGTCATTGCCAAAACTGAACAATTTTTAGGGGGAAATTTTAAAAAGAATCCTCGCATTTCATTTTAGTTTACAGCTAATTCCAACACATACACTCACAGTTACGCAAGACAATAAAACAAATTTGTCTACATTTAAAAATTAATTTATGACGAAAATATCAGGATTTAATAAAATGCTCAAATATTCCTCCATTAACTGCCAGACAATGACCCAAACGATTATAAAACCATTTCTTACGTTGGCTAATTGGTCATCGATATTCTGGCACATTCGAGGAAATAGCAATCCTTAGCTGGTTTTAAATTTTCATATTTTTTATTGATATAAAGCTTAGTTTTTAAATGTCCCCATAGAAAAAAAACGTTTGGCGAAAGATCCGGAACCTGGCCAAGATATTGCGTGGTTCGGGCCTATGATGCGTTATTAAATGCGTTGTTCAGTTTGCGCACAGCTCTGGTACTGTGCGAATTGATTTTTACGAGCAAGGTTGTTCAAAACAGGCAAAATTTGTCTCTAAAATTCAGAAAGTACCCGCACAAATTTCGGTCAAGGGAAAAAAGGTCCTTGGCCTTTTCCTTGGCCGAAAATTCCCCCCAAAACATTAATTTTTTTTGAATATTGAGTCCTTGTCTCAACAAATCGATTTTGGTTTTCGTTACTCCGTAACGGCAATTTTGAATATTGGGTTTGTTGTTCAATGTAAAAGTGCATTCGTCAGTAAAGCAAATATTTTGTAAAAACCTCTGTCAGTGTTTGTCCTCTCCATCCTCTCAAAGCAAAATTCCTGTCGTCGTATTTCGTCTCCGTCTCTTAATTCTTGGTGTCTTTCGTACTTGTAAGCGTTATTTAATCTTTTTTAAAAAAATTTGAGATAATGTGGTGTGGTCTTATCCAGTAATGTCCTCCAGTTGTGTCGTGCTAATGTTTCCTTCGGCCTCCTCTACACAAAGTATCACGTCTTAATCCCCTGTTTTGAACAATTTGTCTCGATTTTCACGTCGATTTTTTCACATTTGCAATTATTGATTACTGTGCCTGTAGTTTCAAATTTTTTTATCGTCCGTTCTATTGTCGATTTACTTGGTATTGGCCTATTGGGAAAATAGGCTGCAAAATGTCCGCTACTCTTCGATAACTATTTCCCTGATAAAACGATTTTATAATAGTGATTTTTTTTTGATTTGAGTAGTTCATTATTTAAAAATGTTACATTGATCTGCCAACTTGAGAGTAAGAGGTTAAATATTTTTTCTGGTATTTTATTATAAACTTCTAATAATACAGGGCGCGTAAGAAGATAGGAGATTCGTAATTTTTTTTTAGCATTTATCTCTTATCTGGGGAGGGGAAAGAGCTGAAATTTGCACTGGGTACAACTTTTCATGCTTTTAAAAAAAATCCTAATAATATTTTCTTCTAGAAAAATTTGGGGGGGAGCCAATATTGGACTACTTCAAAATTTACATGGGATTCCCTATCCCCCGCTAGACGGAGAAACCCCCCGGTATATTTGCTTTATACATTTTCAGTGACCAAGATCATCTCTGCAACCGTTACTGTGGTGGCAGCCACACCGTAACTACTCCGAAAAAAAAAGAGTTATGCGTGTAGGCCACTTTAGGAAAAACAATGGGGTCCAGAAATACCCCCCGTCAATGGGTTTTAATTAAAAAGGGAACAGATGGCCATGTAAGTATTTAATTAGAAAGTGGAATAATATTAGGATTATAATTAAGTAATAAATGATCTATATTATTAGACTTATTTCAATATTTTTTTTTCCTTTCCCCCCCCTCTTCCTAGACCACAAAAACATTCTCATTTTGAATCTTGCTTGCATTGGAGAGAACATATTGCAACGCCGCCAAGCCGCCGCAGGGGGAGAATTTTAAATATGATCAAACTGTCAAACGGGGATACTGGTTCTACCAGTTGATAGCAACGACTGTGGTTGCTTTGCGACTTTAAATTTTAACAAGTCAAACGTTGCTTGGCTAGTACACCTTAACAATAAAAAGGGGAATAAAACTTCGGTAATAGGTATAAAATTTTTTATATTAAAAGCTGTCGAGCGCTTTCGACCTAACGGGGCCATCCTGGGGACCAACACAAAAAAAAAAAAGGAAAAAAAAAAGTTTTTGGAAAAAAAAAAAAATTCCCCCCCAAAATTTACTTGTCAAAATAACAGGACCTTAGTCAAAATACACAAAACAAATATAAACTTAAAAATTTGATTAATACTTCAAAATTCACACACAGTTTTAGACAAACATATCAAGACAATAATACAAAATAATCCCAATCAAAAAGGTAAAGGAATTTGCAAAAAACAAAAAAAAATAATTTTATTGGTTAACAGAAACATTTATAGAAAAAGTTAATATATTTAGGTAGACGAACTTTTGTGCCTATGTTTAATAAGAAAATTTTGAAATATTGGTTTAAAATTGTACGTGGAATTGACTTGGGTATTTAAACAACCGGGGTTATAATAATAATAATAATAATAATAATAATAATCTTTGTTGTCTAACAGTAATCCATTTATAAGACAATTTTATACATAGCATGTAATATAATGAAAAAAAAAAAAAAAGAATTTATACACAAATTATAATAGTAAAAGTATTTGACAATTAAAAAAATTATAAAATAAGGCTAAGCAGTCCACAACAATCTACGCTTCAACATTTCTAAAAAATGGATGACGGGTGTAAGCATCAATGTCGTTACAGGTCTCATTAAAAAGGCGCATGGCTTGAAATAGTGGTGTTTTAATCAAAACATTAGTAGAAGGTGTAGGTAAGTGAAATGTAGTGGGGTCTGACAGATCAAAAAAGGAACATGGAACATTATCTGGGATAGTAATTCAGGACAGTCAATAAGGCATCTGCAGACTTTGAAAAAAAATTTGGTTGATAAATATTTTCTGCGATCGTTTAAAAAGGAAATCTGAAACCGTCTTGGGGGCTCACCCTGATCGACACCCCCTAGGTGGAAAATGTCCACTGCTTTTAAATACAAGAAATTTAAAAAAATTTTTTTGGGGCATTTTTTAATTGACGATATCCCTTTTTTAAAAAGGATGCCAAAAATAGAACCATATTCAAGTATCGAGCGTACATAGCAGAAATAAAGGTTTTTTTAAAGTTTGAATATTGTTAAAGTAGCTTGAATTACGCATTATAAAACCCAGCATTCTCATTGCTTTACTGCATATCTGGTCTATGTGGTTTGCAAAAGAGAACTTTTTTGGTCAAAAGTCATACCCAGATCCTTGAATGTCTCACAAAAAACCAATAACAGCATTATCCAATTTGTACTGAAGGGAACAGGATTAACCCTTGTGTAGGTCATAACAAAATTTTTTTGGGGTTTGGGGGGATTGTTGATATCACACCATGATTGAACTATTTCCAAATCACCCTGTAATGTGAGGCAATCAGACTGATCCCCAATAACTCTGAACAGCCCCATCATCCGCAAATAGCAATACGATACTTGAGATATCACAACATATATCATTGATGAATAATGAGAACAGTAGAGGAGCCAGGTTACTACCCCCTTTTGGGCCCCACTTGTGGCTTCAAAGTTATAAGATTTATGACCCCGGATTTCGACGTACTGCCTTCGATTACTCAAGTAAGATTTTAAGAATAATAGCAAATCAGCACTAAAACCCATATCATCCAGTTTATGCAATAATATGGAATGGTCAACGCGGTCAAAGGCCTTTAAAAAAACGTTGTAGTTTTCATCGACCCGATACGCCTATCAATAGCCGCGCCCGTGAACTGAGCAAAAAAACCCCGATTGCTCATAGTGCTACCCCCGTCAAAGAATCCATGCTGGTTCGGTGAAATTATGCCTTTAACCTGAGAAAAAAAACATTCATACAACGACATTTCAAAAACCTTGGCAAATGCGCACAAGATAGAGACTGGTCGATAGTTGACAATTTCATTGACTTTCCCCCTTTTAAAAACCGGGTAATTCGCGCTTGTTTTTCCTATGTCGGGAAAGGGGATTTGTGCGGAGAGCAAAGAAAAAAAAAAACATAAGGGTTTTAATAAAGCAGAGGCACAGTTTTTCAACAAAGCAAGGTATATTGTCAGGACCACAAGTTGCCTTATTTTTTAATCTCTTTCATGCCCTTGAAAAAACCTGATCCAAAAGTTGGTTAATAGTAATGTTTGAGGAATATGTACGACTGCTTTTTTAATAGACACGATTTTTGGGCCTGCTGTAAACGCTGCCAAAGAAGTTTGCAAATGCATTCACCACATCATTAGGGTCAGAATAATGATTATCCCCATGTACAAGCATCTCGGGCAAGGAAGTGGAATTTTTCTTTGTGTTAATGAATGACCAGAATTTAGCGGGGTCCTCGTGAGGGTTTTCTCACCCCACAATGTTTTTCCGTATGCAATAAAATTTTGTCTTGATGGCAGCCCGTAATTCGTTATATTGTGTGCGATGAAATGGCGAATTTTTTTTTTTATTTTTTAAAAAAATCTATGTTTTCGTTTTTTTGCATTTAATTATTTCCGATGTAAACCAAACAGGAAATGTTCGTTTACGGATTATAGTTTTAAAAGGACAAAAAACCCTATTATCCTATACAGTGTCTCATAAAAGTTTATTGCATGATTCATTTACATCTTTTGAAACATAGAGGTCAGACCAATCAATATTTAATATCTTATCATAGAGTAGTGGAAAGTTTGCCTTTCTGAAATTATTTTTTTTCTGTGCCAGATTGACAGGAAATTTACTTTCTTTACCGGAATTAGAAAAAGGGAATTATCGAAGAATTCCTTGCTATTTCCAGATCTTCAAAAAGGTTTAATCTTAATCCTTGGTGGCTAATGTTATGCAATATTTTGCAATTATTTGGTGAAAAAAATTGGTGGTCATTGAACTTAATGTGAAAACCAAACGATGAAGTCGATGGTCGGTTAAGGTGTTCTTTAATCCTGACTTCCAACGGTCTGCAAGTTCTACCCACATAGGAAACTTGACAAGTGTCACAATTTAACTTATAAACACCGCTCTTTTTGGTGACGTTAATAGTATCTTTATTGTTTACCAAATTGGAAGACAGGGTATTAACAGTTTTAAAAGTTACTTTAATTTCATTATTACAAGAATTCAGAATCCGTGCAACTTTATTCGAAAATGAACCCAAATAAGGTAAAAATAATATTTCTTGGCCCTTTCTAAGATTTGTTCAGGAAAAGCAAGTTTTTTTTAATTTTTTAAAAAGGAATTTTATTAATTAACTTATCTATCAAATCTGGATTATAACCATTATTCTGGGCAATTCGTTTAATAGTGTTGAATTCAATTATTTTATTTTTGTCTGACAAAAAAGGGAATGCCAAAAATCTGTGGATGTAACTGTAAAAAAAAGACATTTTATACGAATATGGATGATTAGAATTTTTCCCCGGGTAACATGATCTGTCTGGGTTTTTTTCTATAAACTTGATATTCTAGTGTGTTATCAAGTTTCGTTATTTTTTTATCAAGAAAATTAATAGAATTGTTTGTTTCAATTTCAATTTTTAATTTTTTAAATTTTGTGAAAATTGTTTAATTTATCCAGAATAACCTGGGCATCCCCCCTCATTTCCATCCACAAAAGCCAAGACATCATCTACATATCTTGACCAGTGTATGATAAGCCCGTTCTGATTAGAACGATTGTCAGCCATAGGCATACCAATAAAAAATTTTTTTTTTTTAGTTTTTGGAAATTCCTTTACCTTTTTGATTGGGATTATTTTGTATTATTGTCTTGATATGTTTGTCTAAAACTGTGTGTGAATTTTGAAGTATTAATTAAATTTAATGTTTATATTTGTTTTGTGTCGTTTGACTAAAAGGCCTTTTTATTTTGACAAGTAAGTGAGATAATTTTTATTTTATTCCAAAAAAATTTTTTTTACCTTACTTTTAGTGTCGGTCCTGAGGATGGCCTAGTTGGGGGGAAAGCGCTCGACAGCTTTTAAATATAAAATTATTATACCTATTACCGAAGTTTTATTCCTTTCATTTTAACAAGTGTTAATGTGCCTGAGTATGACCCAGTGCAAGTAAATCAAAACATGACTTAAAAAAAAAGAAAACGTTTTGGGGAAAATTTATGGTCGGAAAATTGGACCTCCCCATCTTAGTTTAACTGTTTGACTTCTATCTTATTGTATTTTTTAAAAAAAAGGAATAAAGCAACGCGATGGATTTTCAGTTTTTTTTCTGCAAAAAAAAAAAATATTGGAACTCGGCAACCCTTTTTTCGTCACTTCGCCTTTTTTTGGCTAACCACAAATTGAAAGTGAACTTTACATCGTAATTATGTGAAAACTAATTTTTTTTAAAAAAAAAATTTTTGGGGGGGTGGTCTTTGACAGGGGAAAAGGCAGAATTTGACGGATTTTCAGATCAAAATAAATTAAATCCAAGAAGGCCATTACTTATATCGCTGTATTAGGAAAGTAAAAATCAAATAGGTTATTTTTTTAGTTATACAAAGGCCGCGACGATGCTATGCTAAGAGCCTTGGCAATGGAAAAAGCTCCAACGCCAAGAATTGAAGCGCCAGCTATGGTAATTACAGACTATAATCCAAACAGGGAGACTAAAGATGTAAAGGCCGAAATAAAAACTGAAAGTGGGCATAATGTAGCTGGAAGTAATTTTAAATTGGAAACCAAAGGTAAGGCATGCACACGGTTTCCTAAAATTTACGACTCTTTGAACAAGTTGGCTGTAATGTGCGAATAGAAATCATCTAGGCTAATACAAGCAAACTTTTCTAAAAAACATGTGTTCCTAAAGTTTTACCTGTCCTGACTTGCCTATTTCGGATTTCTCATGACAAGAATTTTTTTCTGGGTAGATGGAAGGTCACCCGTATGCAATCTAAGCCCAAAGAAGGTCCAAAAGACTCCCTTCTCATTAATCATTATTCAGGGTGTTAGGTGCGATAAACTTCAAGTAGTGATCCTGCATGAAAAAATAATGATAACTTGCTATATAAACGTATGTCCGCAAATGCTTCGTTTTCCGAGATACGTGGTGTAAAAGTTTTTCTTAAAAACTGACGATTTATTTATTGCTCTGAAACCGGTCGAGATATCCAAATAAAATTTAGTGGATTTTAAGAGGTAGTTATTGCGCATTTTTTGACATGCAATTAAGAATTTTATGTTCATCATTGGCGCGCATACGGGTAATGATCTCAATTTTTTAAGAAAAAAATGGTACGCCACTGGGATATTTTAAATTAAAAATCATTTTGAAATTCCCCGTTCAATTTGTGACAAAAAATCTATCTTGTCGTTTTTTCGTATGGGGTGCCGTTTTTATGCAAAAAAATTAAACATCTTAACGCGTATTTTTCATTTCTTTAATATATTATCGAGAACTATGTGATACAATGACGCTAAACCCAAACAATAACAGAAAATAACACTAATAAAAATTTAAATACGCCCCATACGAAAAAAAGGTCAGAAATATTTTTTTGTCTCAAATTGGACGAAGAATTTAAAAATGATTTTTATTTTCAAATATCTCAGTGGCGTACCATTTATTTCTTAAATGAGATCATTACCTGTATGCTCGCCAATGATCAACATAAAATTCTTAATTGGATGTCAAAAAATGCCCAATAACTACCTGTTAAACACCATCTTCTTATATCTCTTCTTGTACTTATTTGCAAAGTAATATAAAATAATTATTAATTTCCAAATATTGAAGTATTTGGAACGAATTTCGTTACAAAAAAAAAACATTAGATCTTATTTCATAAGTTTTACATATTTGGAATAAGCCCATTAAATTCTTGATGAACTCCAGATCGTTGCTCTTGACATATCTAAGGCTAGGTTTGGCATAACGCACTTCTTAACAAACTTCCTTCTTGCCTTTTTCCAACTAAATTTTGTTCTGGTCAGTTCTTGGCTCCAAAATTTACTTTTTAATCCAAGAATCTCTAATTTTAGATGGACACTCTTCTAACTCTTTTCAAATTATAGCTAAACTACTTCAGGGTTCGGTACTAGTACCAATACTATTTCTTCTCCGCTTCAACGATCTTTTCTCTCCCTTTCACAGCTGCCTACAGCCAATCCATTAATTATAAAATCAAAGAGACTGATGTAATACTTCTTATAGACGCATAAATGGAATTAAATACGCGCGAGTCGGCTCCCGCATGGAGAGAGATAAATATGCGAGACGTCGTTGAGTAAACAGAGCTTAAATAAACGCGTGAGCCGCAGGCTCTCCAAACCGCCAGCTATAACCAAAGCCCCCAATGGCACAATCCATTTTGTTTTAATGTTGTTAAATTGCATTCTACTTTAGATATTCTTCCTTAATCAAGCTCTTGTACAAAATTGACTAAGTACATGGTAATTCCTACTAAACTAACGACGTGCTCCCGTGCTAGCAAATGTGTCAAGCGGTCGCGCCGCCACGCGTGTGTCTTGCAAGTATTTTTATCCCAACTTCCACAATAATAAAAATAAGGATAAGATACTTTAGTGTGCAAGACACACTCGTGGCGGCGCGACCGCTTAACACATTTCCCATCATGCATTGCAGGATTGAAATACCTTCTTATCTATTATCTTACTTCCACGGATTCAAAAAATAGCATATATTTTATTTGCTTAAGGGGTGATTGACCAAAAATTTTGACATTTGCCGGGTAAACACAAAAAGATGGATTTTTCCGAATTTTTTGGGCCATTGCTCTATTCTTAAATTCTGCCAATTTACTCTCTTATACCCTTCTCATTCTTATATTCTACAGCCAACGAAAAGTCACGTATCGAACTCAGACAACTGATTTAAAATCGGTTAACTCTAGCTCTCATTTCAGAGCTATTGGCTAACAATTACTGGACGTGTTTTTCTAAATCTGAAGACATATTTTTATTAGGATTTAGTTATATATGTAAATTTTTTTAAGGTATGCTAATTTACAATTATAATATTTTTAGCCTCCATGGATAGTGGTTCCAAAAGACCAAAAACCAGTTTGGAAAGAGTCGCCGAAGGTCAAAATGGTTTGTACAAGTTACCCTAAGTTTGACATCAGTCTATATTAATTTTTTTCTAGGAAAGCCGGCTGAAGCACCAAAAAGAGCAAGCATTAGGTCAGCAGATTTCAATAAGTGAAGTCAGCATGTCATAACTTTTGAATAAAAAATTAAATTGTTATACAAATTTATTATGTAATTATATTTTATATTTGGCTAAAACGCATATAGCTTGTAAGGCCAAAACTAGAGAAGATGAAAAAATTAATCCTATATACAAATTCAAAGAAAAACTCCCAGTACTTCTAACTGTAATAGTATATTACATAACAAGTGTGGTAAGTAGATTTTTAGCGCACGCAAAGTGAAGTTTACAAAACGAGCCAAAGGCGAGTTTTGCATTCACTTAAGTGCGCTAAAACCGTTTACCACTCGAGTTATGTATATTATTTTATCTACAACCATCAGGTTTTTTTGGGATAATAATTTTTCTTTGAGGTTTATCCCAATTTTACACTAGAAATTGATTAAACTACCAGTTACCTCAATCGATGTGAGCCATTGTCAAAATGACACCAGCGCAAAAGAAAGCCATTTCAATCGGCAGTCGTAAATATAGGAAATGTGAGCAACTCGACTATAACGTTTAACTTTTAGGTATATTATCTGTATGTAAGGTAATTTATGTGGAGAGTAATAATTGTTAAACGATGTTTAAATAAACGATTTTTGAAAAGTCCTTAGTACAAATGATCTTACCGCACTAGTGCGGTAAAGTAACAGTTACCACACTAGTGCGGTAAAGTGACACCACACTTAAAATAGTGTTTATCATTACAGCAAAAAAAAGGTCATTTTTGTATTTAATGTTAACAGATATCTGACTGCGCCATGACTTCCGGAATAACCTTTAGATTACCAAAATCAAAAATCCAACCAATTATTTTTCAAGTAATTTTTTTAAACAATTATTATTAAAAAAAGGGCCTTTTTTCGTTTTTTTTTTCTTTAAATATAACAAAAAGTACTGGCTATATCACTTTACTCATAAAAGACCGTTTGTAAAGAATTCAAAAACCTACAAAATGGTTTTTACAAAATCCCGACCCGACCATTTTTCACCGAGAAAAGCCGAAAAAACGCTTAAAACAGACCTTTTTTTCAAAAATTCGTCTCATCGTTAATTTTAAAAATTAAGGGCTGATTTTTTTGGAAAATGATAGTCAATAACATATACTTTGAGCTGCTGAAAGATGAAAATTGCCGGATTAATAGTTTTTATTCAATCGCACTATAAACAAATTAGGCCCTTATCTTGCAAGTGCCGTGAATATTAGGCAAATGGTACGATTTAAATTTTTAAAACGGCTTTTTAAAGTTGATATTAAAAGCTACAAATTGTATATCTCACATTTTCATATAAGTTTGGAGAATATTGTTAAAAACACAAGTCAACAATTTAAAATTTTTGTAACGTAACATTAGTGAAAATAAGTTTTTTAAAAGTATTTTAGAGTCTTAAATCCGAAAATGATAAGCTAATTACTGCAAGACGTACAGTTTTTTTGTTATAAGAAGAAAAAAGAGGAGACGACATATTTTTTCAATCTAATATATTTATTTAATATAAACATATAAAACATGTGGAATCTTTCCAAAAACATTACTAAGGAATGGTTGTTATATGAATAAAATTTATATTGCACGAGATATGATACAGCGACAAAAACGTTCACTTTTTTTTTGTGTTCTGTTGCATCATCCCTTTTTAAAAACCAACAGTAGTCGCCTAAGATAGATGGGTTCCAGCGTCCCTGGTATCTCGTTGCTATCGTCCCGATGTCCTGGTGAAACCTCTCTCCTAGTTCGTCGCTTACTGCACCCAAATTTTCCAAGAAAAATTCAAATGAAAGTACAGAAATGTATTTTTAGAGACATGCGACACAGTAATTCATAGGTTTTTAATAGTTCATCTATGAGGCTTTTATAGTCTTCACCTTTCTTGTAGCTCAGAAATCCCTTCACTACATGTACAAAATACGTCCAAGCTGCCAATTCCTTTTCATTTTTTTGTTCCTAAAAACCTTCTTTTAATTTTGCATTATTTTGTTGAGGAAATATTTCTCTTAGGTACTAAAAACCACTACCTTCTTTGTCCATGGCTTTGACAAAGTTTTTCATTAGTCTAAGCTTAAGACGGAGAGGCGGTAGCAGCGCCTTTTTTGGGTTAACAAGGGGAGCTAATTAATGTTTGAAGTACCAGGTTCAAAAGAACTTCTATGAGGTCAATCCTTTTTACTGTAGTGTTCTTTTGTTGCCCTACTGTCTTACAAATACAAAAGCAACAATACTTTGTAAAACCCTTTTGAAGTTCTAGCAAGATACCTATGATTTTTAAATCTCCACAGATATCCCACTGATACTGTCATATTTAACACAATTTAATATAGTTGCTAAGTTGTCATAGGTTTCTTTCATTGTCACTGAATGAGCTAAAAGGAATAGATAACTTTTTCGTTTCCATTAGGAAGTAGGGCTGCTTTTAGGCTGAATTTCGACGAATCTATAAATAAACGCAACAGACACATAGCGACCCTCCCATAAAAAAAAATTGATAATCACTGAGAAACACGATGTCCAATAGTACGGTACCGGTAGTTCCTGGCAATGAGGAACTGGCCTTAGCGCAGAAGGCAAATTTAGATACTCTATTTTGTCTCTATGCTTTTTTGAATTCCCTTCTGTTTTAGTGATGCAAAATTAGCAATCACCTACATGGTCAGTAGCTTCTCTCCCCACCTTAGGAACAGCAAACGGCATAGAATTTTTCTTGCGATACATTCACTGCACTAAATTTACGTGACCACTCACACAACAAACATCAGAAGCCCAACTTTATTCTTGAACCCAATTTGGCTTTTTGACTTTCTTAGATATAGATCTACAGGGTGGCCGTCCATATTTTGACCCATTTTGATCGCGAATAACTTTTGAACAAATAAAGATATCAAGATGCGGTTTTCGCAAATATACTTAAATTTCTTTAAAGTTTATTCTCGTATCTTTACCATTTTTATGTGACATTCCATTAGCTCAAAAACAAAATGGCCGATTTTAAATGGAACACCCTGTATATGTTTCAATATTTTTAAAATTTAATCTTTCCCCTTTAAAAAAATGTAACACAAGCTATGGTTATCTTAAAAAATAACGCATTTATTGACCTCCAAAGAATTGACTGTGTGTCGAATAGGAATATTATTTTAAAAGGATTTTTTGAAAAGTCGCCTGTGGAAACAAAGTTATCTCGTTTCCATAACAGCAACAAGCCTCATTGTCAGCCATTGTTGGTCATTTTTGACAAGTTATTTTATTTAGGAAGCGCAAAATGTTCTCGTTAAGCGAAAAAGGAAAATGTGTTATTATGTTTGCCGAAACCAAATCAGTAAAAGAAACCCAGCGAAGATTTAGAAACATGTTTAATAAAGCTCCACCCACAAAAAATTCAATTAAAATATGGTACAGAAAATTCTGGAGTACAGGATCTTTAGCCCGTAAAAAGAAATTAGTAAACAATGAGAATTTGCTAAATAAAACGTTACAAATTCTGGAGATAACTCAGGAAGATCCAACATTGTCAACAAGAAAAATCTCAAGTTCAGTCCATATTTCTAAAACTACAGTACAAGAAATCATGAAAAAAGAACTTAAATTAAAGCCATACAAAATTCAAATGTTACAAGAAATAAAAGAAACTGATTTTCCACAAAGGGTGGAATTTTGCCAGAGAATTCAAAATTTAGTAAGGAACAATATACATTTTTTGGATAGACTAATAATGTCAGACGAAGCCACATTTCACCTCAATGAAAAAGTAAATAAGCATAACTGCAGGTTTTGGGCAACAGAAAATCCTCGACAATATAACGAACACGTTAGAGATTCGCCAAAAGTCACAGTCTGGTGTGGTATGTCAAAGCAAAAAATTTATGGGCCATTTTTTTTCATGAACCAACTGTGACCTCTTGGACTTACGTTGATATGCTGGAAATGTTTTTTTATCCCCAATTGCAAGAAGAAAATCTATTGAATTTCGTCTATTTTCAACAAGATGGGGCTACACCACATTATGCTAACATTACCAAGGATTCACTGACCAACGTTTTTGGAAACCGGTGGATTGGAAGAGGAGGCCCTATTTCCTGGCCACCTCGTTCACCAGATTTGACTGTTCCAGATTTTTTTCTGTGGGGATATGTGAAAGAGAGGTGTTATAGTCCACTTCCCCAAAATTTGAGCAATTAAAAATACATATCCGAAACATATTAGAAAATATTCCTGAAGAATTTTTAGTCAATAGTTTTAATAAGTTTTTTTTTGAATTTAAATAAGTGCGTCGAAGTCGGCGGAAGGCATTTTCAACATTTACAGTAGTTTTTAAAAAATAATGTAACCTTATTGTAACTATTATTTTGTGAATAACCTAAACCTTTGGCGATCCTTTTTTTTTGTAACATATGAAGCAAATTTTAATTGTTAAATAATATTGTTGGTCGACATGCAGTCAATTTTTCGAAGGTCAATAGCTTGTGTTACATTTTTTTAAAGGGGAAAGATTAAATTTTGAAAATATAGAAACATATACAGGGTGTTCCATTTAAAATAACATAGTTGTCCTATAATGGAAAATCGGCCATTTTGTTTTTGAGCTAATGGAATGTCACAATAAAATCGTGAAGGTACGAGAATAAACTTTAAAGAAATATAAGTGCATCTGCAAAAACCGCATCTTGATACCTTTATTTGTTCCAAAGTTATTCTCGATTAAAATGGGTCAAAATATGGCCGGCCACCCTGTACCTTGGGACTTTATAATAAATCATCCACATATATAACAAAACTTATTGGCTGGATTTTTGCAACATCGACGCCGACGGCTCGAACTTGCCATTTTATATCCAAATCGACTTAAACACTTGACTGTATTGTAAACGAGACAGAAACAACTAAACTGCAAAAAGCAATAAAACTCTTAAAGGTTTGTAGAATACAGTGAAAATAACCCCTCCGCGGTCTTGTTGTACTTTCCAGTCCCAAGGCAGTTAAAAATGATTTTAAAGATCGCATTATATATAAAAGAGAAGCAGGTACTTGAAAATAGGACGTGCCAGGCCATTTCTGGGAAAAAGTGTTTTAGTAACTTCCTTAATGAAACGCAAAATAAGCATTTTCATCGATGTTACAAAAATTATGTTGACTTGTGAAATGCTTGTGAACCTAGCGCGTCGAACGAAAATTTAGATACAGAAATAAAAGTAATAAACGTTTTTATAATTTTCTTCAAAAAGTTTTTGGTAAAAGTCTTTGATATTTTCTACTACTACTTTCATCGTTTTTTTCAAATTTTTAATGTTTTTCTTTAAAAAAGGAAGCTTATTTTATGATCTTTAAAATAGTGCCTGGGTAAAGTAAAGGTAATCAAGGTATGACATTACAAAGTTGACTACTCTCAACTAGGGTTGAAAACCTTTAAAACATGGACTAATACCAATTTTCATCAATAAACCTTCTGCGCAGCAAGGTTGGCATGAAAAAATAGGCTGAGGATGTACCAAAGGATGCAAGGCTGAGAGTCAATTGTGACGATGATGTAACTGAATTACCATGAGATGTTCAAGAAGATGCTGATAAAGAATTTGATACCAATATTGAAAATATTTTCAATAATTTGAAAATTTAAATATGTAAATATAAAAAGTTTAATCAACGAAACTAATAATAATTGGCAAGAGGTTTTCTTTGGAAAAGAGTTTAACTTATATTTTCTAATTATAAGTAAGTTTTTCATAAAATAAGAATATTATAATAATAATTTAAAAAAATGTTTATTTTTACAAAAAAAACCTGGTATAACAGTAAATAGGTGGAAAAAATGGGAAAAATTAAATTATTCAAAAAAATTTAAAATTTTACGGTAAAGTTTAGAAAAAAATATCTGTTACCCTATAACAGGGCCGTATCTGGACCAAAATTTTGGGGAGGGTTAGGCCAGTGTCATTTAATAAATTAGGAATTAAAAAAAAAACTTAAATTTTTAAATGAGTTTTACTAAAAGAAAATATTAGGTTAAACTAAAAAACAGACTTAACAATGTTAAAATTTTAAAAATAATAATTATTGTGGTAAGACCCATGATAACCTACGGTTAATATCTGGTGGAAAAATAGAACAGAGAAAAGCAGAGCTGGAGTTATCCAAACTCCAGCGACTAGCTGTCTCTGTATAACGGGAGCTATTAGAAGCATCCAACTGCAGCCATGGAAACCCTACTAAGCCTCCCCCTCTTGGTATAATTATTAAGGCGGAGGCGAGGATTGGGGCATAAGGCTGAAATGTAACGGCAACTGGTGCCTTGGCCGCCCTAGGACCACCAGGAATAAGACAGTATCACAAACCCAAAGAGATGGGCAGTGATACAATGCCAAAACGGATAAATACACACAGACCATACAAAACCCAGCTTACCTGGGGCGGTAGGAGGATCTCCGGTCAGTCTCGGAAATTGGTTTGGTATACCGATGGATCCAAGACTGACAATGGAGCCGGCGAAATACATGGGCCCCCAGGTTCAATGCTTATGCTTCCCTGGGGATCCAAGACTGACAATGGAGCCGGCGCAGGAATACATGGATGACCCCCAGGTTCAATGCTTATGCTTCCCTGGGGAAATATGCCACTGTTTTCCAGGCGGAAATATATTGAACTTTGTCTAGAGAACTTGAGAAGGAGATATAAGGGCAGGGACAATATCTTCTCTGATAAACCGGCCATAAAAGCTTTGGCATCCCAACAAGTCAACTCAAGGTTGGTTTAATTTTAATTTCCCTTTAAAAACCTGGCTAATGTTACAAAAAAGTTACAAATCTTTGCCTGGGTGCACGAATTTAGATACAGGGAATAAAAGTAATGAAACGTTTATAATTTTCTTCAAAGTTTTTGGTAAAAGTCTTTGATTTTCTACTACTACTATGTTTTTTCAATTTTTAATGTTTTCCTTTAAAAGAAGCTATTTTATGAATCTTTAAAATAGTGCCTGGCGTAAGTAAATGTAATCAAGGTATGACATTACAAAGTTGACACTCTCAACTGGGAACCACTTTAAAACATGGACTAATACAATTTTCATCAATAAATCATTCTGGCCACAAGGTTGGCATGAAAAATAGGCTGAGATTACCAAAGGATGCAAGATTGAGGTCAATAGTGACGATGATGTAACTGAATTACCATGAGATGTTCAAAGATGCTGATAAAGAATTTGATACAATATTGAAAATATTTTCAATAATTTGAAAATTTAAATATGTAAATATACCATTTAATCAACGAAACTAATAATAATTGGAAGAGGTTTTGAAAGAGATTAACTTATATTTTCTAATTATAAGTAGCTTTTTCATAATAAGAATATTATAATAATAATTAAAAACCGTTTATTTTGGTACAAAAACCTGGTATAACAGTAAAGGTGGAAGAAAATGGGAAAAAATGTAAATTATTCAAAAATTTTAAAATTTTACGGTAAGTGTTAGAAAAATATTGTTACCTATAACAGGGCGTATCAACAAACCTTTGGGGAGGGTTAGCCAGTGTCAGTAATAAATTAGGAATTAAAAACTTAAATTTTTAAATGAGTTTACTTATTATTAATACAGATACAATTAATTAAATAATAATATAATAACAACAGAATATTTCTTTGCTTTTTCCTCGCAAAACGATTTAAGACTTCCGCAGTATCTATTTTAATATATCTATTACGCTTAAAAGAGCAAGCCCGGTTAGCAGCTCTTGACCAGTTGAATTGCGCTAATAGTATTTTAAACATCTTAGCGATGAAAATGATCGTTCCAAAGAGGCTGTAGATACAGGTAATGTGGCCAGAATTTGCAACAAAGTATGAATATTAGGAAACAAAGATGCTGATAATGCATCAAGAGCCTATCTGCTTGAGGCAACTCAATAAATTTTTGTTTCCACAACTGTAATTCTACAGATAACGTATCTAGGTCCATAAATTCCTCATAATAATAACAAGTCATCTATTTTTACTGTGTGTGCTTCGCACATATTTGGCTCTAGACAATATAACGATAAAAGTTATTTTTCCTGATTGCAAATCTTGCAGATAGCTCTTCGATAAAGTGATCAAAAAAAGGAATTGCAATTGTGATTCGAAAATATTCTTCTGCAGTAGCTACCAAGACATTTAAAGGATTCTGCTGTCGTGAAACTTTTCTAAGTATTTTTATGCATTCTTCGTCATCTACAGACTTTATAATAGATTCGGATTTTATAAAAATATTTTTAAATTCTTGATCTATATTCAGTCTGATAGTCCTGACCTTACTAATAACAGTATTCACATGCTCAACAGCTCTAGAGAGACCAAAATCCACAGTATGTAGAATTCTGCATAACGGTAGAATAGAAGCAAATAAAGTAGACGCTGTTAACATACTGATGATAAACTCATTGGTCATAATAGCTCGAAGGAACTGCAAAGCTTTTGAAGAAGTTTCGATGTCTTTTACTTGTTTTAATTTAATTTACATTTTTATAAAATTTGCAATAGATTTTATTGTTTCGGTACAATTTCTGATCAATATTATTAATTATATTCTAATTCATAATCATAAGCAAGACTCGGGGAACCCCCTATTTTTAAAGTCACGGAGCAACGTTGCACGGTTGTTAAATATCGAGCTTGATCTTGAGTATAGACGCACCTAAAACGTTACCCACAGATCTTGACGGATTTATTACGATTCCAAGCTATTGTAGGTTCATTTATCGTTGATTTTTAATGTAGAAAAAGTGGTTTTGCAGTTAAGAATTTTTTTACCAATAAAGTGATTCAGATACTTTTTTTTGTATTGACGACCGTGACCAAGTACAATATATAAAATGGGTCTATTGAGTAAAGAAAAGTAAATGCTTTACTTGACAAAATACAAGTGTTTACTTATTAGTATTTGAATAAAATATGAGTAGTTACTTAAAACCTTAAATCATTAAGCAATTACTTAGAATGCCCAGTATTTGCTTATGATAGAAGTAGATACTTATAGTTTTCCAGTAGGTACTTAATTCTATTTGAATAAAGAAAAGAATATGCTTAAATTAAAAGTATTAACTTAAGGGAGTTAAGGTAGCTGCGGCCGATACTTGTGGAATCAAGAAAATTATTTTCGTTTCGTAAATATTTTATATATGGCAGAATTATTAAATATTCGTAATAGAAAGTGTTATCGAAAAAGGAAAGATATAAGTCCTAGTAAATCCAAAATGTTGTTACGTTTTGAAAGTGAAAATGTGGGCTACATTTCTGAGTATTTTTTGCCAGAAGTACATGAAACAAGAGGAGGAGCACTTAGTGGTCGCCAAAGGATGGATATATTTTTGCGATATATAGGCCAACCATTGGATAAAGTTTCCATATAACCTACAATCTATGGAAGAAGCAAGACAAAAATGGTCAAATAGATTTTGAATTCCTACAGTTATTGGTGCATTAGATTGCACGCACATCCAAATTAAAGAGCCATCCAAATTTGGTGATGATTATGTTAATAGAAAGGGATTTTCCAGCATTAATGTGCAAGTAACCTGCGATTCTGGAGAATATATTACAAGTGTAGATGCCCAATGGCCTGGGAGTGTGCATGACTCCAGAATATGGAAGCAAAGTTCTATCTACGAAAGTATGGCAAGATTTAATGGTAATTTTTGCTTACTTGGGGACAGCGGATATGGAATTTCTCCTTGGTTATTGACACCTTTTAAACCCCCCCAAAATCGAAATGAAGAATTATTTAACATCACCCACTCTAGAGAGAGAGTAGTAATTGAGAGAGTATTTGGACAAATAAAACAACGATTCCCAATTTTAGGACATAAATTAAAAGTATCCCTGAATAAAATTCCGAAAATCATTGTTTGTTGTGCTGTGCAAACTCAGCAAACATCTACAGGATGATTTTGATTTTTTCGAAGAACCCTTTGAAAATCCCGACGCCAATGGAGAATATTTCAATCTTGAAATAGATGATGGCATCCGTCAAAGAGGCATTAGAAAACGCCAGGAAATATTGGAAACACTTAGCGACAATGTGTAGTACCTATATAAAAGCGATTGATATTTACTGTGCTACATTTATTTAAACCGTCTTTTCCTTCTAATCATTATATTTTTGAATTTGGCATTAAGTATTACGATTTTATAAGTAATAAATAATAAATAAAAAAAGCTTAGTCTTAGTGTTTCATAATGTAAAAGCTTTCGCTTAACTCGCTTTATAATTGTTTGACTACCTATTTATGTTGTGCTCCAAATTTTGTAAATGTATTTTGTACATCTTATGCCATTTATTCAATAAAAGCTTTTTTTAATGTTTTATTTTTTAATATAATATATCTATTAGGAACCTACTAATTTACAAATTTATTATATTTATAATAATAACAAATAACCACCTAACATATAATTAAGTAAAATAATTACAAGTCAATAAATTGACGTAATTCTGAAAGAATTTCACTGTCCACGCTGTCCTTGCTTGATGGTTCTGCAGCCTTCTTTGATTCTGAAGTCAATCTTTTTATTAGGAGTTGTTCCCTCTCAGCTTACAATCTAGCAACTTTTAATTGTTCCAATAGAACCAGCAACCAGCCGCTGTAATTCCTGCGTTGACAATTTTTCTGTTTCTTCAGTTTCCGCCTCGAATTTTCTTTTCGTTGACTGCTTATTTATCTTCATTTTATTTCCACTTGAATATACCTCCGAATTCCCCACATCTAACTCCGGGGATTGTATCATATTCGGCTCTTCATTTCTCTGAGAGCCAACAGCTAAAGCCCCTGGTATTTTAACAAAGACCGGATTTGTTTCAGCATTTAAAATTTCTAAAAATGCTTTTTCCCACTCTCGCAGCTTAATTTTCTTGTTTCCAGTTGCATTTTTATCCGTTTTTCTCTTCACATCTGTTTTCATATTATTTAAAAAATTTTAAGCTTCTCTACAGTAACAGCTGTCCCCGTACTTCTCGCGAATTCTTCTCTAACTTCTTTCCATGCCTTTTCTTTAGAGGTAACAATAGCCGGAATCATAGATTTATTTAAAAGGACCTTGTGTAATTTTAATATATTGGAGAAAATAACCTTCTGACAAGATTTATCGGCAGGCAATATTTCTTCCTCACTTGATGACATGTTGTCTCTATTTACCAGTTAGTAGCTAAACCTAGTTTTGGACTGCACTACAGGTGGCATAACAAAACAAACTTGTCAAAACTTGCTTTTTTATGCGTATAAAGCGCATCAAAGATCGAAATATGAAGTATTCACTTACGTATAAGTAACTACTTATAAGTATTTACTGAACTACCGACATATTTTTCCAGTATTCACTTTTAAGTAAAAACAACTTTTTATTCAATTAAACGTAAATAATAGCTTATACTTAAAAGTTTTAACTTAACTTCCTAAGTACTAACTTATCCAGTTATTACTTTTTTTATTCAATAGACCCATTGTTCAGAAAATCTTAAAAAAAAGAGATATAGTTACCAGTCGTTTTATCTTATAACGTAATAAGATTTTCGGAATTTTCGGGGGGGTTTGACCCAAAACCCCCCCTTAGATACGGCCCTGCCGTATAATCCTACACATTTTTCTCATAGACCATTTTAAGGGTGGTGAAATAAGCTTTCTTTTTCAAGCCACATTATATATACCTTAATCGACAGGGAAAGTGTTATAGGGCAAAGTATAAAGAAAAACATTAAAAATTAGAAAAAAAAACGATGAGAGAACCTTAAAAAGTCATATCTCGGTTACTATAAATCCTAGAACCTAATAACAGCTTTTTCTCCTGTGAGCCAATATCTATACCTTAATTCACATGAAAAAAGTTATGGGGCAAAAATTTTAAAAATGCTTATTTTCGGTTTTTTGCTTCGTTTATATTTCTATTCGCATATATTTTTGTCAAAAATTTTTTGCCTTTAAAAGGTGACATTTCAATAAAAATGTTATTCTAAACAACTTTTGTGTTAACGTCCATTTACAAAAAGTGTATAGAATTTGTGGTAAAATGTAAAAACTGAAAAGTGGACCAATTCACCCCTATCTTGAAAATGCAACAGTTCAAATGCTAGCACTCCGCGATTTTTTCATATTTCAGGGTCAATTAAACCCATTAAAGATAACAACAAAAGCCCCACTTACGTTATAGTTTATTTTACCCCTCTTTTGACATAGTCTATATAGTCTAGAGCAAAACCTCATTTTTTTAAAAGACGCGACCAAAAATTTAAATAAAAATACATCTATTTCTAAAAACAATTTATTAAAATATCCTTTTAAGGTCACTAAAATATCATAACAATAATAGAAACAAATATATCACAAAACAATACTGTATGTTTTCATACAATATCGTTTGTAGACTACCCATAATTTAGCCTTAACAAAATACTACGATTGGTTACAAGGTTCCAGTAGATATAAAAGAATGTATAAGCCAGACAAGCCCAAGAAAACAAATTAAAAAAATGTACGCAAGGTGCAGTTTTTTCGCAAAAATGAACAAAAAGAAAACAAAAAAACATTAATAACTCTTAAGCTTGTCAGACATATATCAAGATGTATTTAAAATAGTACAGTATATATGTATATACATTTTTAAAATATGTGCAGAGTTTTAAGGGTATAACATAAAAAATATATTTTCTGAAATTCCTTATTTATCTAAATACATATAAAAAAAATATTACTCTTATCAAAAAACTCTCAATAAGTTTTACATACTTTTAAAATCATTCGCTTCTTCTGTAAGAATATACACAATGGATTTACTTACAGTAAAACATATTTTTATCGAGTAAGCTCAGCTTTCACACCAAACTCACTTTTTTGATATACTGTACTATTTTAAACCTAATTGTTTTGAAAGCTGCTCGTACACTGTCCAGGCCATGGCTGCCATAAGTGTACGACGCAACATTCTAGGAACCATTCCCTTAAAATACCCCTGTACTCCATAATTATTGTGTACATAAACAATAACAGACCATAGACCGTTAAATTTATTTGGATAGAGCTGCATTTTGGTTTTTAAAACGTCGGCCGGTTGGGTTACTACGGAGGCCAGAATTCCTGCAGTTACACCACAGGTAAAGTGTATTGGTGAGGCGTAAGGAGAGTTGATAAGATCTGAAATAAAAAAGATACTGTTTGAGAGTGTGTTATTTGAAATGTGGAAAAACAAACTCACGGACTAAGTGAATCTATTCAAATGTTATCGACAGAATAAACGGTGAAGACCGTTAGCCTACCGTAGAAAAAGGCACCAATCGTACCCAGTATGCCCTTTTTAAATAGTGAATATTGACTATGCGCTGATCATTTATTGATAGGTTTTACAGGATGACTGTGATTAACTAAATAGAAAATAGATCTATAAAGTGCAAAAATAGCCACCTGAAAGCAATTATACTCAGTATGTCATCTAATTGATATATACACGATAAATAACCTTCTTTTCGATAACTTTAACTTGGTTATACGTCGATGAGATCGCGTTGTTAATAGATGATTGCAATGTTAAGTTAAAACGGTTTAGAATGTTTAACAAAATGTCAGATTTTGACAGGTTGCCTACTAAAATAATTGAATAACACTGACAATGACGTTTTGTTAAACATTCTAAACCGTTGTTAACTTTTAACAATTGCTAAGTCCATTGCCAAATTTAACAACGCGATCATCACTCGGCCGTAAGTACGACTGTTGCAAAACTACTATTTTGTTAACAAAGGCCTTGGTCGAGCTTGGCCGTTAGGACGACAGGCAGAAAGACCTACACGTATGCCGATAATTTTCAGCCATATTTTTTTTCATCAATTTTCGTCTGGTATGGATGGCATACTGAGTATTATTTGTTCCAAGATGGATATTTTTTTACTAATAGGTCTATTTTCCAGTTCCAACCAGATACAACCACAGTCATCCTGTCAAACCTGTCAATAAATGATCAGTGTATAGTTACTATTTGAAAGGGCATATCTAGTACGATCGGTCCTTTTTTTTTTCTATGGTGGGCTGACCATTTAATGTTTTCTTCTTTAGAAGGCATTTTAATAAAATTTTAAAGTATAATTCCTTTTTTGATAGGTGTTTTTACAGTTAAAGATTTTGTGTGCGAAATTTTACTGGCTGAATTTTTTTACTGCAATTTTATAAAATATTTTTACAGTTTGATGTTTATGTTTTATTGCAATTGCAATTTGTTTTGACAATAAGGTTTACCAACTTACTGAATATTGTAAAAAACCTATTTAATTATTTCTAATATTCTTGAGTATAAAATAAATCCAGAAATGATTTTTTTAATTTTTGAACTGAACTGAAGTTTATGGCTTTGATGTAAGTTAATTCGCCAGCTCTCTTCTATCCAGTCATACGTTGCGATATCGCAACGTGAGCTTTCCCAGGCTTTGTGGGTAGAAAGTGTGGGGCACTATAGCCCCCAGAACTTTCCATTTTCTCATAAATTTAAACATTTCTAGCGTTTTAAACTATAAAGGGCACAAAATAATGGCGGTCAAGCTAAGAACTGCTACTGGTATTGCGTACAACCAGCTTGCAGTTAGTCTGACGTCCCACGCTGCGCGCACAACCAATCTTCTGCCATAGAAAGACAATCTCGACGACAATATAAAAACAACAGGGATTTCGGCCTTTGCCGCTCACAGCGCTTAGCCCCAGAAAAAGGACCCCATTAGTTGGCTGCGAGTTCCCTTCGATTTTCACGAGCAAAAACCTGTTTTTCCACGCCTCTGCGGTCGTTTCCCACGAAACATTCTAAGCTTCCAATCGCGTGCCCTACTGGCTGTAAGTCAAAACGGAAGTGTTTTCAATTTTTTTTTATAAATGTATTTTAAACAACACTCGACGCTCTTTAAGGTTGTTTATGGTATACTGTCAAAATATTTTATGGTTGGTACCTTAAAAGTTACTAAAATATTCATTAAAATAGTCGGACGCTGTAAGTAAAATAGCCTGTTGTATTCTTTTTGTATAAAAGAAAAACTGCAGCAAGAAAAATTTTACGCAAGAAATATTTCAAACTGTAAAAGCACCTTATAACTTTTTCTCAAAATTATGAAATTTTTTAATGGAATTATTTTAAAAACTATTGTTAAAGTTAGGCACACGGAAACGATACCCTTAATAGTAGTTAGTTCAAATTTATTTATAAAATTTTATTACCCACTGTAAACAAAGTAAATTAAGTCAAGTAATGATAACTTTTTATATCAAAATCAACAAAGTAATTATCCTATTAATAGAAGTTCCAAATAAAATGCAATTTGTCAATAGTTTGTATTTACATTCCACAATAAATAATTTTAATACTTAATCGAATGTGTTTTCTGCTTTATGGGGTGTTTATTCTATAAATTCAAATTCTGGAAAATTATTTTAGAAGGTCATAAAAATATTTGATATTCATAAAAGCCGATAGCTAATTGCCTGGTTGGTGTTTGGACATTCGCCTATGTTTCAAAGACAGACAGTGGTGTCATATAGCACCTTTAGGTAGCCAGGAAGCTATATAGAAGTTATTTTTTATTTTCGGCGTTGCATGTAACATAATTCTTAAATTGTAACATAATTTAAGACCTTCATGTCTTAACTTTTAATATTAATTAAATATACATTATATAATATGCCAATTTCACTTTGCTTTGGTAAAAACAAAATATAATAATCTCTAGTTAAATTTTTGATTAATACTTTAGTAAAAAATTTATAATTATCACTATATTTTAATTAAGTAATACATAAATTTTTATCCTTCGTCTATAAGTTAATGTTTTGACTAACTATCTGTTTTAACCTTGTAAGGCGGCATTTGTATTTTTATTTTTCCAAGATTTTTTAGTTGTAGACAAAATGCGGAAACATTTATCGAAAAACGGAATTAATATGAAATTAGAAATAAAGTTGTCCTTATAGCCTTATTTATACTTGTAATGTTATATTGACAAACATTTAAATGAATCGTGATAATGTTACGGAAATGAAATTAGTTCAAAAGTTTTAGAGATTAATATTAAAAGAATGTTTTGTATAGGATGCTACAAATACAAGATTAAAAGAAATATAGAAAATTCATTAGATGAAGGTAAACTTACACAGTGGCGGTCAAAAATTATACTGAATTTTTAAATTTTAAATTAACCTTTTCCATAACCTTAAGTTTCAAGATACAAGAAAACAGAATGCATTATAAAAATACAGCATACAACTTACCTTTCGGAACCATTTGCTTGGTCTGTGAGTAGAACATAAGGTAGAGACCAGAAAAAGGTGCATCTCTAAACAAAGTAGGGACTAGACCACAGGTCATACCTCTGACACCCTCTTTTCGGTATATTTCTTTTAAGGCCGAAAGCATACTGTTGTATCCATAAACACCACTTTCAACCCTGTAAATTTAAGAATATGTATAAATAAGTAAAATATTAAAACTATATAACAGTTAATCCTTAACCTCCAAAATCAAAAGAATTATGCGTTTTATGAACTATAATATGTGTTATTTTAGGAACAATTATAAATAATAAACTATTAATGCTTAATACCATATATTTACTTTATTATATAATTTACAAAGAAAACAGTTAAGATAAAGTCTTCATAAAGCTTAATAATTTTTTTGTTTTGGATATCTTTAATAAATATTCAATTAGAGAAAAACCAGTGTGTATGTAGGATGAGCTTACCTTGTTTTAACAACCGTAATTGGTATTAATATAGCACCACTCATTGATCTGGCACAAAATCCCATTGTTACAGATTCTAATGCAGTCGGGGTTCTTCCTTTAAGATAATGTGACTTAATGTAGTCCAGTGATGAGAAGTATAGACCAACTCCTGGTACACATCTTGTGATTGACTAAAAAAAATTATATAATTTATTAAAAAAATCTTAAAACTTAAGTACATAAAATTGTCTTAAAATTTGTATTTTATACTAACAGGGGCCATTCCTCTCCATAATCCTTTGATGTGATCTTGCTGAACGATATTACTGAAAATGCTAAGCATACTAACGGCTCCATGGCGTCCACTGAAAAGAGGAAAAATAATACTTTTTATTAATTGATAGAGAGACGTGTTGAAATTTTGTTTTCTAGCTTCTTGGTTAATTTAAAAAATATCACATCACCGAGACATTTTAAGAAAATACATAAACATACTTACTTTACTATTGTGGCGGGAGTGTTTTGCAACCTTGTTTTAACCAAATCTAGAGGCTGAAACAGCACTGTGGAAAAAGTTCCTGAGAATGAACCAGCTAGGAAGGCTTTAACTACAGGATACTGAAAAAAACAAAAAAGGACAATTTTAAAAAAAAAAAAATTAGTAGTTAATTTTAGCATATTTAAGTTATTTATATCTAAAATATATTAGATATTTTTATATTTTTAAAAGGTTTTATTATTTTTTATGATTTAAGTTCGTATAATTATCTGTATATAAATATATATATATATATATATATATATATATATATATATATATATATATATATATATATATATATATATATATATATATCATATATTATATTATAATATATATATATAATAATATATAAATATTATAATAATATATATATATATATATATATATATATATATATATATATATATATATATATATATATATATATATATATATATATATATATTATATAAAGTTTTGTGTATTGAAATATTTAAATTATATGATAATATTTTTTTGAAAAACCTTTATTGTTATGTGTTAATGTGAAAAAACTTTTTCAAATATAAGCAGAAAAATTATTTAAAAACAATGACATTTTTATCAAAATGTTTTAAAAGCAAACATCAGCTTCCTCCTAAGAATCGTTTAAAATATATTTATTCCATGAAAATGCCTAACCACTGAATGAGATAGTAAAGATAAATTTACTAAAGTAATTCTCTTGTTTCCTTGTTCTTGCTTGCAGTTTGAGTTAGGCCGCAAGCGACTAATTATATATATTTGGGGATGGATCATAATACTAATAATAACCACTAAATTTTAGTTAAAAAATATAAATAGGTTAACTTACACTACTAACGATATCCATGACTAGTTGAACTTAAGGAAAAAAAATATCTTCTAGAATAAATAATCTTTTCTCGCAGTCTTGAGATGACTCTCTCAAAATTTAGAATGTGCAATTCTAAATTGTTTCAGCACAGAATTGTATCGGAATAGTCTGAATAGTAAATAGGATTGACACGAAATTTGTTTGCAACGGTCATTCTTTCGACATGCAAAAATGAAAGCATTTATATTAATTCCCAAATTTAAAATGCAAATTAAATCTGACACTGGAAAATGTCTTTACCGGTCCCCCTTTTTTGTGACACTTTAAATAAATACTGCTTTGTCCGCGTAGAGAAAATTTATATATTAAGTAACACTATTTATTACACAAAATCTTGCCTCGAGCACTCAAAATTAGATAGTTAACGACTGATTGAATGAAATTGAATGACACGTCGGATCACTGAAACTGACAATGTCTAAATACTGCTTATTTAGTTAATTATGGCCTTTTATATCTTTTCTTACAAGGCAGTTGCTGATAACACTCATTAAATGTTAATTATTTGTTGCAGACCCCTCTTATCAACGGGATATTGAAAAACATACATTTTCGTATTGACCCCTTGAACTTTGCTATTTAAAAAGTTTATATTGTTTATTATTCCTACTTACATTTGCTAAATATTCTTTTTTGTTGGAGGTCACTTTTTGACCCCCTGCTGGTGATTGTTGTTCTACATCGTCAATATGATATAACATCGCATGGAAAATTTTGTATAGCTTTTTTTGTCATATTTTCTTTGGTTTTCATATGAAACCACGCAGAATTTTTGAGATAAGAAATTCTTGCATTGTTTTGATAAGAATTTGACATTTTACATAACCTAGATTTGCAAACAGGTGATTTGCGCCGGTAACCTTGATCAACCTTGATACACGGACACCTAAGTTATAGGCTAGTCGGCAATAAAGTACGAAACAGAACACAGCCACAGGCGTATAATTGACTAGAAATAGGGGAAAAATGCAGATAAAAAGAGCACATTTTGTTTAGAATGTTTCAAAAAGAAGGTAATTATCTCAAAGGTTGCCTCCTCTCCGATTTTAACCAAATTTGGTATACGCGGGTTTTTGGGGCGCTGATTACGAATCTAAAAAATTTTTTTCGGAAACGTTTCGTTTTCGAGATATTCATCATCAAAGTTAAAAATCAATTTTTACTATATCCCCCCTTCTTTTTGTACATAATTCTTGATTTTTACACTAAAGTGGTACACAATATTTTATAAACACCTTTTAAAACCTTGTATTTTTATTTATTTTACACCTTTTTTCCATTAAATTGCGAACTTTCAAGTTCAAAGGCAGCAATCATTGCTTATAAAATCCCTAGTGTATACATGGTTGCGGCCACGTTGGAGCGTGTGAAAGTGGATGTTTGCAATTAAATGGAAAAAGGGTGTAAAATAAATATAAAAACAATTTTTAAAAGGTGTTTGTGAAATATTGTGCGCTAATGTAGTGTAAAAATTAAGAATTCTGTGCAAGAAGGGGGAATATCTCGAAAACGAAACGTTGCCGAAAAAATATTTTTTTATATTTGTAATCAGGGTCCCAAAAAAAACCTGTATACCAAATTTGGTCAAAATCGGAGAGGAGGCAACTTTCAAGACAATTACCAAAAAGAATAAATCCGAAAAAACATAAACTAATATTTTCATATAGCCAGCAATTCATCCGTTTCCGATTATCCGAATTGCTTTCGGTTGGCGCCGTCCAAATGGAATTAATTTGCCAGCTCTTCCTTTTCCAGACTCACGCTGCAAGCACACTTTTTTGGCAAAAAAATTATCACACCTTTTCTTTATGCACATTACCTGGTGTACCCAGGTAGGTCGGTCAATCAGTCGATTACTTACTCATCTACTATCTAGACAACTACGTGATACTTCTACCTGAA
>JAHBCN010009796.1:33812-47860 GCA_019359885.1 Listronotus oregonensis
AAATTTTCAAACTTAAAAGACCAAATTTTTAAAATTTAAATTTTTAAGGGTTTTTTAAAAACTATTTTAAAGTTGGACACAAAAAGAACCCTTAATAGTAGTTGTTCAAATATTTATAAAATTTTTTCCCACTGAAACAATTTAAATTAAGTCAAGTAATGATAATTTTTTTATCAAAATCAACAAAGTAATTATCCTATTAATGGTTCCAAATAAATGCAATTTTTGTTTGATTTTTAAACAATAAATTTTTAATCTTTCGAATTTTTTTCTGCTTTATGGGTGTTTTTCTAAAAATTAAATTCTGGAAAATTTTTTTTAAGGTCAAAAAAATTTTGATATTAAAAAACCATATAATTCCTGGTTGGTTTTGGACATTCCCTATTTTAAAACAGACAGGGTTATTAACCTTTAGGTAGCCGGGGACTATTAAAAATTTTTTTTTCGGCGTTGCATGTAAAAAATTCTTAAATTGTAACATAATTTAAGACCTTCATTTCTTAAACTTTTAATTTAATTAAATATACATTATATAATTTTTCCAATTTCATTTTGTTTGAAAAAAAAAATATAATAATTCTATTTAAATTTTTTTTAATTTTTTTTTTTTCACTTTTTTAATTAAGTAATAATAAATTTCCCCCCTTGCCCTAAAGTTAATGTTTTATAACCTTTTTTAAACCCTTTTGAAGGCGGCATTTGTATTTTTTTTTTCCCAAGTTTTTTTAGTTGTAGACAAAATGCGGCATTTATCGAAAAAGGGTTTATAAATTAGAAAAAATTTCCTTATCCTTTATTTATTTGAATTTATATTACAAACATTTAAAAATGTGTTGTTAAAATAAATTATTAAAAGTTTTAGAGATTAATTTAAAAAATTTTTTAAGGATGCTAAAATAAAGATTAAAAAAATATAAAATTTCATTAGATGAAGGTAAACAAATGGGGAAAAAATTATTAAATTTTTTAAATTTTTTAAAATTAATTTTCCATAACCAAGTTTAAGATAAAAAAACAGTGCATTATAAAAATCAGCATACAACTTATTTGGAACCTTTCGGTTTGGTAGCATAAGGTGAGACCAGAAAAAGGTATCTAAAAAAGTGGGGACTGAACGGTCTACCTCTGACACCCTTTTTGGTATATTTTTTTTGGCCGGATATGTTTATCATAAACCCCCATTTAACCCTGTAAATTTAAGAATATTATAAAAATAAAATTTTAAAAACTTAAAACAGTTAATCCTTAACCTCCAAAATCAAAAGAATTATGCGTTTTATGAACTATAATATGTGTTTTTTTGGGAACAATTATTAAAAACTATTAATGCTTAATCCCATATTTTACTTTATTTTTAAAAATTTTCGAAAACAGAAAAAAAAAGTTTTCATAAATTTAATAATTTTTTTTTTTGGGATTCTTTAATAAATATTCAAAGAAAACCAGTGTGTATGTAGGATGAGCTTACCTTGTTTTAACAACCGTAATTGGTATTAATATAGCACCACTCATTGATCTGGCACAAAATCCCTTTTTACAGATTCTAATGCAGTCGGGGGTTTTTCCTTTTTAAAATAATGTGACTTAATGTAGTCCAGTGATGAGAAGTATAGACCAACTCCTGGTACACATCGTGATTGACTGAAAAAAAAAAATTAAATTTTTAAAAACAATCTTAAAACTTAAGTAAAAAAATTGTTTAAAATTTGTATTTTTTCTAACAGGGCCATTCCTCTCCATAATCCTTTTATGTGATCTTGCGAACGTATTACTGAAAAAGCTAAGCATACTAATCCCTGGGTCCACTGAAAAGAGGAAAAAAAATACTTTTTTTTTAATTGATAGAGGCTGTTGAAATTTTGTTTTCTAGCTTGGTTAATTTAAAAAATATCCTCACCGAGCATTTTAAAAAAAATACATAAACATACTTACTTTACTATTGTGGCGGGAGTGTTTTGCAACCTTGTTTTAACCAAATCTAGAGGCTGAAACAGCACTGTGGAAAAAGTTCCTGAGAATGAACCAGCTAGGAAGGCTTTAACTACAGGATACTGAAAAGAAAAAAATCAGGATTTTCTAAATTTTTGAAAATAAAATTTAAATAATTTTAGGTACTGTTTAATTTTTAGCATATTTTTAAGTTTATTTTATATCTTAAAAACAATAATCAGCTTGTCCTCGAAACGCCGATATTTTTTTTAATTTTTAAAAGGTTTTATTAGTTTCTTTGTCATTTGAAGTTGTAAATTTAATTATTTATATAAAAAATATATATATATATATATATATATATATATATATATATATATATATATATATATATATATATATATATATATATATATATATATATATATATATATATATATATATATAAAATATAATATATATATATATATATATATATATATATATATATATATATATATATATATATATATATATATATATATATATATATATATATATATATATATATTATATAAATTTATTATATAAATGAATAAATATTTATTTAAATATATGATAAATATGGTTATAATTAGTATAAAATCAAAGAACACATTTTTATTGTTATTGACTGACATGTGAATGTGAAAAGAATATCTTTTTTTTCACAACATAAAGCAGAAAAAAATTTTTTAAAAAAAATGCTTTTTATAAAAAGTTTTTAAAAACAAACATCACCCCCCTTTAAAAATCGTTTAAAATATATTTATTCCATGAAAATGCCTAACCCCTGAATGAGATGAAAATAAAATTTTCTAAAATAATTCTCTTGTTTTTTGTTTTGCGGTTTGAGTTAGGCGGGGACTAATTATATATATTTGGGGATGGATCATAAACTAATAATAACCACTAAATTTTAGTTAAAAAAAATAAAAAGGTTAACACACTACTAACGATATCCATGACTAGTTGAACTTAAGGAAAAAAATATCTTTTAGAATAAATAATCTTTTTTTGCAGTCTTTAATGACCCCCCAAAATTTAGAATGTGCAATTCTAAATTGTTTACCAGAATTGTATCGGTAGTCTGAATAGTAAATAGGATTGACAAAATTTGTTTGCAACGGTCATTCTTTCGACATGCAAAAATGAAAGCATTTATTTTAAATTTCCCCAAAATTTTAAAAATGAAAATTAAATCTGACACTGAAAATGTCTTTACTGGCCCCCCTTTTTTCCTTTTTAATAAATATGTTTTGCCCCGTAAGAAATTTATATATTAAGTAACACTATTTATTACACAAAATCTTGCCTCGGCACTCAAAATTAGATAGTTAACGACGATTGAATGAAATTGAATGCCGTCGGATCCTGAAACTGACAATGTCTAAATACTGCTTATTTAGTTAATTGGGGCCCTTTTTATATCTTTTCTTACAAGGCAGTTGCTGATAACACTCATTAAATGTTAATTATTTGTTGCAGCCCCCTCTTATCAACGGGATATTAAAAAAACATACATTTTCGTTTGCCCCCTTAACTTTGCTTTTTAAAAAAGTTTATATTGTTTATTATTCCTACTTACATTTGCTAAATATTCTTTTTTTTGGGAGGTCACTTTTTGACCCCCTGCTGGTGTTGTTGTTCTACATGTCAATATGATAAACATCGCGGGAAAAATTTTTGTATAGTTTTTTTTGTCATATTTTCTTTGGTTTTCATATGAAACCACGCAGAATTTTTGAGATAAGAAATTCTTGCATTGTTTTGATAAAATTTGACATTTTCAAACCTAGATTTGAAAACAGGTGTTTTTGCCGGCCCTTGATACACGGACACCTAAGATAGGCTTTTTCCAATGTAGAAAAGAACACAGCCACAGGCTATAATTGACAGAAATGGGGGAAAATGCAGATAAAAAGGAACTTTTTGTTTAAAATTTTTCGAAGGAATTATCTAAAAGGTTTTTCCTCTCCGATTTTCCAAATTTGGTATACGCGGTTTTTTGGGGCGCTGTTTTCCAAAAATTTTTTTTTCGAAACGTTTCGTTTTCGAGATATAATATTCATCATCAAAGTTAAAAATCAATTTTTTATATCCCCTTTTTTTTTCAATTCTTTATTTTTACATAAAAGGGGACACAATATTTTATAAACACCTTTTAAAACCGTTTTTTTTTTTTTTAACCTTTTTTATTAAATTGGTTTCAAGTTCAAAGGCAGCAATCATTGCTTTTAAAATCCCCAGTGTATACATGGTTGCGGGCCCCGTTGGAGCGTGAAAGTGGATGTTTGCAATTAAATGGAAAAAAGGGGGTAAAATAAAATAAAAAAAATTTTTAAAAAAGGGGTTTTAAAAAATTTGTGCGTAATTTAGTGTAAAAATTAAAATTCTGTGCAAAAAAAAGGGGAATATCTCGAAAACGAAACGTTGGAAAAAATTTTTTTTTTATATTTGTAATCAGGGGCCCCAAAAAAAACTTGGGATACCAAATTTGGTCAAAATCGGGAAGTTTTAAGACAATTACCAAAAAGAATAAATCCGAAAAAACATAAACATTCATCTAGCAATTCATCCGTTTCCGATTATCCGAATTGCTTTCGGTTGGCGCCGTCCAAATGGAATTAATTTGCCAGCTCTTCCTTTTCCAGACTCACGCTGCAAGCACACTTTTTTGGCAAAAAAATTATCACACCTTTTCTTTATGCACATTACCTGGTGTACCCAGGTAGGTCGGTCAATCAGTCGATTACTTACTCATCTACTATTTAGACAATTACGTGATACTTCTACCTGAATCAAACACTTTATGAAATATGTGGCATGGGCTCTTGGACTATAAGTATTTATGCACCGCCTACTTTACTTTTACCTTTACGACAGCTCACTAAGGCTTGTATGAAGCCTGAGTACTAGGGTACCGGCTTTTTAGATTTTTAAAAATTTTCCCCAGTTCCGTCATTGACAAGTAAGTTTCGAAATATGCATAATATTGCGTTTTCCGGCACCTTTGGGATAAGCAGTAATGCCTCCACAGACCTTTTACAATTAACTAAGTACCCCTCATTATATAGCCTTCTTTCCTTCTCGTAGCGTTACAACCCTTGGTGGGTCTTAGCTGCATCTACGACTCGTCTCCACCTATCCCTGTCCAATACCAGCTCCTTCCAGTCTCGTACTCCCAAGACTTTTACTTCCTTTTCGATATTGTCTCTTCATCTGAGCCTTGGTATTCGTAAAGGTTTCTTTCCCACTGGGTTTTCCTCCCATATCCTCTTGATAAGACGTTCATTCGCGATCTCACTACGTGTCCGGCCCATCGAGCCTTTGTGTTTTTTTTCGTTTACTAAGGTCGGTCTTTTGTACATGTTTTTGAGCTCCTCATTCGATCTTATTCGATATTGACCCGTTCTCTCACTATTACCCCCAAAAGATTTTCCCAAAATCTTTCTTTTAAAGCGTCTTACACTAGTTGGGTTCTGTTTCGTCATTGTCCATGTTTCCGAACCGTACATAATAATTGGCTTGATAACTGCCTAATATATCCGTATTTTAGAGTTCTTAGATACCAGTCGGGACCTAAACAGGTCTTGTAAGGCAAAAAAAAACGTTTATTGCCCTTTAGTATTCTTGCTTTTATTTCGCTACTGATATCGTAATCCGAGGTTATAACTGCCCCAGGTACTGAAATTGGTTTACGCATTCAAAATGGTAGGTGTCCATGCTTATGTTTTGTCCTATTCTGCCCCTTCCTACTTTCCGTCTGACATGCATATATTTGGTCTTGTCCTCGTTGATCGTGAGGCCTACCTTCTTGATCTCCTTTTCTATGTTCATGAATAGTTCTTTTGTGTTAATCGTACTGCTTCCTACCTTGTCAATGTCGTTGGCATATGCTAAGATCATTTCTGGACCTTATTTGTAATTATTTCCAGACCAATATTCGTTTCTTTGATAGCCATATGTCCAGCACTATGTTAAAGAGCAATGGTGACAGGCCATCGCCCTGTTTTAGGCCATTGTTGATGGAGAATGTTTCAGTGTTGTTCTTTTCTATCCTAACTTTGGCTTTAGAGTTTTCTACGCATATCTTGGTTAACTTTATGATCTTTTCTAGTACCCCTATGCCTTCCAACGCTTGCCAGGTACTTTCCCTGGTGATGCTATTCACATAAAACGTCTGGGTAATACCATCCAGACAGACGGTTTACCGCAAAATCCGAACCACATGACCTTTGCCCATAGTTACCCATAAGACTACTTACCATGTCCGACATTGTTTAGTATGCATTTAATATTACACATCAAGAATACGAAGCATATCGAGTAAGTTTAATTTGACCGTTGGATTGCCTAGATTTACTATAAACAAGACATTTTATGTAGAATTTTCAAGAGAATACACAAAAAATTTCATATTTTAATTTTGTAACAAAACAATAATGGAAATGTTTTCTACCGCGCACTATTTTCTCGAACCTGTATTTTCCAACACGGTACTGCACTTCTAGATTTATTCGTTTAAAATAAAAACCAAATTCTTCTTTTTTTTTTTGGGTAATATACTAATTTACCTTTAGCATATTTGAGGAAATTATTTGTTTTAGATGTAATTGTTTGTTCGCTAACAACGGATTCGTAAGGTTAAATCAACATTATCGATCATTCTTATTTATTCTTAAGTTTTTTAATTTGTTGGCAAAGAAACTGCTGAAACAATATTCTTAGATATACCATCATTCTATTTTGTTTCTCTGCAATTATTGGCAAAGTGACAAGAGATTATCAGCGTCCTTGGCAACTTTTGAATCCTTTTTAGAAGTGCAATAACATTTAGTTTTGTTCTTTAGAGTCACATTTTGTTAATTCTTATATTTTTTAAGGCATAACCGCAATAAAACAGGAAGTGTAAGTATAATGTTTTCAGGGCCAGATTTAACTTTTCGCGCCCATAGGATAATATATTTTTGCCGCCCTAATATGTCAATATTTTTTGGATATTATCAGTAAGAAACATTTTGCATTAAAGAATGTAAACTTCACTAGTAATTCTTTTAAAACTTTAATAAACAAAATTAAATAAAGTTAAACATACAGAAAATTAAATAACAATTCTTTAAAACAAACAAATTTTATAATATAAAAACAAAATATAAATTAAAACGTTAAAACAAATGAGTCTTTTTTTGAATTATGTATTATTTGATTATAGGCAAAACCCAATACTAACATTTTTCTTTAATTCTTTCTGCAAAATCATTAATTATATCATTAAAATTTACGATTACATTTTTTTTTTAAATTAATCGTATATTTGCCGCCCATAATATTTGTCGCGCTAGACTTAAGCCTCCTCAGCCTTTGCGTAAATCCACTCCTGACTATTTTCGTTATGAAGTTCATTCAAAACCTCACAATATTAAAAATGAAAAACACAGAACGTTGCTATTCCAACTGCGACGTTCGTAAATCACTTATAAGCCTTTCTCGTAAAACAAATTTTTCGAAACGCACAGTAAAAACGGTTATTCGACACTGCCACTAAAATATTAGCCAAAATATGTATATGCCTAATGGTTAATACTCAAGAAATACCTGGCCCACCCCTGCCCTTATAAACAAATGGGTTTACCCAATAACAATAGGTAATAAAATCGTTAAAGGTTTCTTGGGGTATGGTCCGTCAAAATCCATAACGATATACCTTGAGACACACCATACCTTTTCGGGGAATGTATCAACCAGACAAACTTTTAACTTAAAATTGTTATAGTATGTCGATGTCCTGTTTACATATTATGTACGCTCCAATTGCTGTTAGCCCTGCTAGACGAATAGCACTAATGATGGTTTTTACCGAATGCGCTCTGCTAGGATATTTGTTCGAATAAAAAAAAATTGCACGAAATACAAAGTTTCCTCATTTTCTACATTCTTACGTGCACACGGCCACAATCAATTTTCATTAATATCCCTAATTAACAAATATCTAAGGCAATAACTCTGAATCCCCCTATATCATTATACAGGGTGATTCACGTTGAGTGTCCTATAACTTTTTAAAATTTGGCATACGGCCATAAAAGCTGGATCTACCAGAAACCAATGGAAACTTTGTAATTTTAAATATATTTTATTACATATTCGGATCCTACACAAAATTCTAAGTAATTTTTGTTAACATCTACCTATACCTATCTTTTACCGTTTTTTAAAAAATAATGAATTACTATGTTTTTTTAAAAAACATCACCAAGTCAAAAAAAGTTTAATATTTACGTGCCTAACCGAAGAAGATACTAGATTTTTTTGGAATTAGACAATGCATGTACCTAAAAGAATTACATGCTATAATAGCTATATATTTTACAGGGCTCCCAAAAAATTTGCATTTTTACCGAAAGTTAATAAATGGTTAAAACTCAGTGTTTTTAAATACAATATACTGTATTTTTTCAAATTTTTGAATAGACCAGCAATTTACCTACAAAATGTCCATACATGTTTCTATACCCATCTGGCACCGTTCTTTAAATACAAGTGAATTTTAATTTTTCCATGTATTTAAGTACCATCCCAACAAACCACACCTGACAACAACTATTCTTGTCAGGACAATTTGAAATAGAAACTTCCATGGATTACCTAGGTAAATTGTTGGTCTATTTGAAAATGGGATAAAATACAGTATGTTGTAAAAAAATTGAATTTTAACCATTTTTAAATTTCGGTAAAAATGCAAATTTTCGGGACACCCTGTCAAATATATCGCTATTATATAGCATATACATCTTTTAGATACATGCATTGTCTAACCCCCAAAAAAAATTCTAGTATCCAGTTTGGTTAGGCACGTAAATATTAAACCTTTTTTGACATGGTGGTGTTTCTAAAAAAACATAGTAATTAATTATTTTCTCAAAAACGGTAGAAGATACGTATAGGTAGATCTTAACAAAAATTACTTAAAATTTTGTGTAGGATCCGAATATGTAATAAAATATAGGGTGGTCTATTTAAAATAACAATGTTGCATTGGTTTCGGGTAGATCCGGCAACGCTGCACTGGCCCAAATATTTTTAGAAGGTAGATTATCACCTATTATCAGTAGCGGCGCTAGGCGTCGGCGACGTCGGCCACCGCCGACGGCATCGCGCCTGAAGGGACCTCGCAAAAAAATTTTACAAGTTACCTATATTTATTTTAATTTCGCCAATCTCGCCCCGAACAATTCGGAAAAAAACTAAGCAGATGATATTGACTTTTATTATTTTCGAACACGTGCACGATGGAAGGGAGTATTATTGCAGGTATTCAGAATCGTCTGTCTGGCAACACTATGAAATAAATGTGTCACCCGAATGACCGTTTTCACACACACTGCCTGACACGATACCTTTTGGGTGAAATTCTATGTAGGTACATATGTATTTTCATTTATCATTTATTTACAATGTGCATTCATAGGTTTACACAGAAATTATACGTGGGTTTATGTATAGCACACGCACTAACATAATATATGTGTGCTCTTCTCTATGACCGTCCAATACGTGTGAACAATATAAGTAAACTATAGCAATCGGTTCAAGTCAACTTGAAAGTCGGTATTCATTTTGTAGCTGGATTCAAAAATTCCGTAATACTGGATTTGAAAATAACGTAACAGAAGCTAGGTTACGAACATACTGATGAACCAGTTGAATCTCCTGAAATGCAATTCAGAGTCAACTTTTTTAACACCATAATTGATGCTATAATAGTCGACACCGATTTCGATTTAAAGCGCTCAATGAATATTTGACGCAATTTGGTTTTATTTATGACATCAATCATTTAAAATCTACACCAAAAGAGTATCTTCTCAAACATTTAGGTACAATACTTCGGGAAGGCGAAAACTAGACTCTATCAACGACGCGAAACAACTCATCCAATATATTTTAGAAAATAATTTAGAAGAAATATATCCAAATGTTTACATTACAATCAGGATCATGCTCACAGTTCCGATCAGTACAGCCTCCGCTGAGAGAAGCTTCTCAAAATTGAAATTATCAAGACCTATTTGAGCAGCACGATAAGCCAAGACAGACTATCCGCGTTATTAGTCGTGCTGACACATCAGTGAGGCTAAAAGTCGAAAAGTCCGACTATTTTAAGTCGTGTATTTTCTATCAATGATTATAACAATAAAAGTCGTTTAACTCATCATTATTTTATGATATTTTCTTGCTCGGTATTTTCTGGGAATGTAAAAGGTCTCTGCATACTTGATGTTAGCCGACGTCCACATGTGGTCTGGCGCCGCCACTGCCTATTATGGCCGTATGACAAATTTCAAAAAGTTCTTTTTTTTTTTGGTTCTCTAGAAATTTTAATAGGACACTCAACGTGAATTACCCTGTATATGTCTAACATTATTATTAAAGTTAAATAAATCAGAATCAATCAGAAAGTTAATGAAATCAGTATCACGCGTATTTATAACCGTTACTGATGGCTGATGGTCTACAGGGGGTCTGATAAGAACATCAAACTAATTTCTGAGATCAACAGTTCAAGTAAATAATTTATTGTTTATATCGCTCCTTGACTTGTTGAAATTACAGAAATAAGTCTTTGCTATTAAAAATGTTTATTTTTTGATGATAACTTTGTTAAAAGTGCGCGCTTATCTCATTTTTTTAAGTCTCACAAAGATAAGTTAGGAAAATAAGAAAAAGTAAGGTCGCGCGATTATTAATAAATTTTATTTTGCACAAATATTTGTCTCGTAAATAAGTTTTTGCCTATTTAACAAGGATATGTTTCCGGATATGGATCCTTATAAAGGAATAATTACCAATACGAATCACGATTCCTTTATTAAGAAAAAAATGAATTTATGGGATCACGAATCTTATCAACTTTACAAATGGTAACTACGATACGAATGATACTATTAACTATATACATATTGCATATAATACAGTAAAAAGGTAAAATCACGAAACGCAAATTTCGGACAAGAAGCAGGTATAGTCTGGCTCAAAGTATACCGTGTTAGCTCTTGCCCTCATTTATGGATTATGCCGACAGCAATAAAACTGCGGATCGGTAGGTATTAAAGGACAGAACATTAGGGACGGACTTTAATAATTTATAATTTATTGTTTATTTAGGTAAGTATAATCTTAAAATTGCATTAAGAAATTAAATATATGCAAAGTTTTAATAAATTTATAAGTGCATTACCCATACATAATTACATTTTTAATCTAAATATCTAAATCTAATTCTGTTTTACTATCAGAGTCATCACTGAGATTAATTACAATAGGATTTATGTTGTTTTGGATAGAAATGTGAGAGTCCTCAATTTTTATAATGTGCTGTAGTGAATTTTTCCAGCTCTCAACTGGTATGTTAGTAATTACATTTTTTATCAAATTTATAACACTGGGACTTAAAGTAGGTGTTACATTTTCTGCTCTGATCTTTGATTTTACTTGGTTCCACAAATGCTCTATGGGGTTAAACATACAGTAATACGGAGGAAGCCGTAAGACAGTATGCCCAGCCTGTTCAGCCAAATTATCACATACATATTCCTTTTTAATTGCATATGAATTTAAGACTTCCAAAAGATGCGTTTTTTTGTAACTGAATTCAAAATAAATATCATTTTCTAACAAATATTCCTGGATTTCAGTTTTTGAACTTGATGAAGCTGGTGCTTTGTGTAGCAGACGGCTGTGGTAGCTTGCGTTATCCATGACAATAACACTGTTGTTTGAAATATTTTTTAAAAGATAATTTTGAAACCAGTTTTAAAAAAGTTCTGCACTTGTATCCTCATGATAATCCAAGCTAGAATCCTTAATATTCTTTGCAGACAACAGCAAGCAGTTTGGGACAAATCCGTCTTCTGAACCAGCAGCGTGTATTATGGTAATGTGTTTTACTTTATTTGAAGGTGCTTTCATCTGACAGTTTTGACTGGAATCAACCCATCCTTTGGATACTGTGTCGTGTGTATCGAACCATGTTTCATGAAGGTAAATTATGGATCTGTTTTTTAACCTATATCTTTTAATTTCTTGAAGGTAATTAAATCTCCAAGTGCGTAATCTATGCGATTCCATTACTACTTGTCTTTTGTCTGTTTTGCGGTATTTAAATCCCATTTTACAAACAACTCTATGGAGGGTGGCAGGGCTAATATTAATATTGGTTTCGTCTTCGTCTAGCTTCTTTTTCAGTTTATCCGAGGTAGGAATAACTCCGCTTTCATAAAGACAATATATTTTCCTTCTTATTAGGTCCTGATCACTATTGTCTATACGGTGAGATTGAAAATCACTACGTTTTTTCTTTTGTTCAATTCTTCACTAATAATAATATCCCTTATCGATGATATTGGAATTTTTGTAAGTAGACAGGTTTCTTCTAAAGCTTCTTGTTTAATTGGACCTCTACTGATTAAAGTTTCATAGACATTTTTCACAACCTGTTTTGCATCTAATGACAAGTGATTTCGACGCGACATAGTTATATTCTCGTAAAACAACTTTTTCGAAACGCACAGTAAAAACGGTTATTCAACACTGCCACTAAAATATTAGCCAAAATATTTATATGCCCAATAACAATAGGTAATAAAAAATCGTTAAAGGTTTATTGGGGTATGGTCCGTCAAAAGCCATAACGATATACTTTGAGACAGACTATACTTGAAGTAACTTTTATTATGCTAAGAAAGGTGCCTAGTATTATATTAAACAACTTCCGATACTGGGAATTAGAGTTGGCGGCTGGGGGTCATTTAATGGGGGGAGGATGAAAAATTACCCACCCAATCGATAAATTATCGTTTTTTATCATAAAAACATGAAATACAACTACTCATAAAAATGAACCCCTTCCAAGTAATAGTGCAAGGAAAATTGTGATTTTTGCTAAAAAATGTTACATTGTTTAAAGTTTTTTTTAATTTAACCGAAAATGTGGTAGTATTATAAAAAAATTATATATTACTAATTTGAAGTATTTTAGTTGACAAATAAAACGATATTTTTTTTTTCGATGAGTATGAAAGGAGATATGGCCTGGCAAAAATAGTTGCTCAACAAAAAATGTAGAGACCGGATCGTTCTGGCGTAAATATCTGGAAAAATATTACTTTTACAAAAAAAATGATAACTATTATTTTGCAAGAAGACAAAATTGGTTAAATTTTGAGATCAACCAGAACCGTTTAAAATAAGCAGAAAAAAAGTTATGAGCAAAATCAACTTTTTTCGAATTTTCTTTATGCTAATTTTTTAGCGCCGTCTGGACTCTGTTGCTTGAAAAATATAATCCTTTAGTGAAAAGTTAGAACACATGTCCCTAAATATGTCCAGTCATTTTTAGCCCTATCGGATAATTATTTTTTATGTTTTGGACTAATAAATGTGGGTCAAATCTTGTTTTTTGTAAGACAATTTCAGTTTTTGGCCAGTGGCGTGAAAAGCATTTATTTTAAGCAGCCAAACTTTGTAGCTTTTATTCAAAATTGTTTTTATTTTATTTTTTTTTATTAATCTTTTATCTGTTAGGAGATTTGGCCGTTTAAAAGTTTATGTTTGCAACGATCAATGTTTTTTTTTCGGGTGAAATTGTAAAAAAATGGTCAATGAAATTTGCCATCACCTTACATTTCGGGGATAACCTTAGCTTTAAAATTTATTATTAGCCAAAAAAAGTTACAGCCAAAATTCTATTTTATCCGCAATTACAAAAAATATTTTCGTTTTTATTTAATTTAGGGGTAGTTTTCCCGGGATAGGGAGGGGTTAATAATTTCTTTTTACTGAAAATATTGTTAGTTTGTCGGTTCTAAAACGAAAAGTTGCAATCAAAAAATTTAATGATGTTTTTTTTAATTTTCTTTTAAATTTAGGGGTACTTTACACCCCCTGGGGGAGGGGGAGGGGGAGGGGAAATGAATATCATAAGTCAAAATACGAAATAATATTTTCAAAAAATTAATTAAAAAACAAAAAGAATAATCTGAGGTCATGTTTTTTTTATTCTTTCTTATTATGGAGGTAGTTTATACGTAGACTACAAA
>JAHBCN010009797.1:0-33895 GCA_019359885.1 Listronotus oregonensis
ACCGATCTAATTAAGAGAAGAGGCCGTTTAAAGTCCCCTACAGAAAACCTTTTTCTTGCGTAGCTTGACGTAGAAACATTTCAAAAAAGTGCATTTTAAGTATTTTTATAGCGCACCAAACATAAAAAATGACTGAGAAAACTACCCTTTTTTCACAGATCGTCATTTTGATAAAAAAATCAACTTCTTCAAACGTTTTCTACGTCAAGCTCCCAAACATTTATTGAAATTTTAAACCCTAATCTTGTTTTTCATTTTAGATGGATACTTCGGGCTGCAGGCTGCACGCCGTGAAGGCGTCTCCGTCCAGGACTCGTGGAGAAAGGGGTACGCTGTGGGGCCCAGTTACAATGTTTTAATAAACAAAAATCTAAATAAAAGTATGTTTTATTGAACACCGAAAACAGAAATGTAACAACTCTAATAGATTTTGAATAAAAAAATTGCAAAAGTAATTTTCTTTTCAGCTGGGGATTTTTCTTCTTTTTTCTGTTGCAGGCTATCTGCAGGTTCATAGAGGTCAATAGGACTGAGCAGACTCAGTTCGCTATACCCCGGGAACAGGACCAAAGTGGTCTCTTCTGAATCTGAAAATTAGCAGGGTGATGAACATTACAGCACCTACGACTCAGTAGGCCCGTTGTGCTACCTCCTAAAGGGAACTTCTCACTCAGTACGTCACCCATCCTACTGATTTAAAGTAGGTGACATCGTCGCCGAGGGGAATCTTCTTAATATCGGTCAAGAAAAGCCAATACTCGCCCAGCATGGATATCTTCTTGGACTCGTCCAAGTGCAGGGGAGTCACAAAGGATTTGTTTGTTTTTTATTATTTTTTGTATCCCTTCTATATTACCAATTTTTATAAATACTTTTTTTGTAGTTTTGTTAACAAGAAATTTTTCTTTAACAATAAAGCATATTTTGATTTGATTTGATAATGTTTAGCTGTATCTCTGTCAGGATAGTTCAGTAACTCCCTGGAAAAGTCACAGTTTACTATTTCATCCCATCGTCTTGTAAACTGCTGATGAGAGTGACTTTTGATTACGTCCCTCATCGCAGACCCTGTCAGACCTACAAAAGGTCTGGGTCCAAAAGGTTTAGTCTCAGCAGCCTTCCTGGCCAACGAGTCAGCGATGAGGTTGCTTTGGGAGTGTGCGGTCCTTTGGTCCAGCAGAGGAAAGTGGTCCCATTTTTTAGAAACTTTTCAGGCGAATAACCCAACGAGAACTTATTGAAACATGAATCCGCCACAAAACTATTGAACATTTTTAAGAATACTGCAATCCCCTATTTGTCTTGCAACTGACTGTTTATTTTGGTGAATATTTTAGTTTTTGGGAAAAAGGTTAACAATTTAAAAAAAAAATTTTAAAAGAAAATTAATTATTTTAAAAATTTTAAAAATTTAAAATTTTTTAAAAAATTTTCAGTTAATTCCAGTTCCAAATAAAATTAAAAAATTAAAATGTTAATTTTTAATAAAATTCATCAAAAAATTGCGCAAAAAAACTGAAAAAAATTTATAATTTGCAAAAAGAAACATTTTTAAATTTGGTTTAAACACATATTTTACCCAACGTCTTTATATTTTTTTAATGATTAGTTATTTTTTAAAAAGAAACAAAATAAAAAAAATAAAAAATTATATTTTAAGTTGTTGGTATACTAAACTTCTGTAATAACTGCGCTTTTAAACCTATTATGTCCTTTCAATTTTTCTTAAAAAAAGTGATATAAAGTTTTTGAACCTGTACTTAAATACAACCATTGTGTCGTTATTATATTTATGATGTTCGGCATAATTACATATTTTTTTACTTCCCTCCCTATCAGGAAAATATTGTAATCGCGAAGAAATGCCATATTAAGGTTTTTGTGAGTTTAAGGCCGCTGGATTTCAAAAAACATGCTTTTCCATTTGCGTTTGTCTTGTGTTGGCCTTATAATTTTTGAACAGAATGATGTATTAATTTCAAACCATGTGTAGTATATACGGAAATTACGCAAGCTATTGGTTTTAAGTAATATTGCTTCAAAGAAGGTTCGAGGGTAAAAACTGTGGTTTATTTTGGCATTCGGCATTTTAGTTTTTTGGTAATATTTTTCAGGTACGACTGGCGTCTCCTATATCTCTGAAAACACTAAATACCTCTTGCGATATTCACGTAGCGCCTTACTTAAGTTTCTTAGGTTAGCACTGATCAAAGTACCCTATCTCTTGACTTACTGCTTAATACCAAAAAATGATTGCTTCATAAAATATTACCTCGAGACATTAACGAAAATACCAGATTTAATACAAGGATACGCCAATGATCTTATACCGACTCATACATGTTCGTACCTACATATACACATTCGTTCATTTCGAAGCATTTTGATGCTGAACCAGATTATACCTTTGACAAAAATTGGTCCATAAAAATGAAATCGTGACTAAACATTACTCGAGTATGGTATTACGACTTTTTAATTTGCATTTTTTATTTCAGGTTTAATGTATACCTACGTAGATTGGTTTGCAATATTTACATATGTTGGTGTTTTTTATTTTTTTAATTAAAATGTGATCTAGTTAATGTTTATAAGGAATAGGCTTGCTAAATTTTGTTACTTTGAAAGTAATTCGAATTACATATTCCACCATATCCTCATTTTTGGTCAAGGACAAGGTTTTTTAAAGAAAGTGGGAATGTTAAATTTATTGCCTATTCGTTGAATCTTTTTTGATGAGACAAAAATGGTAAAAATTGATTTTCAATAGGTTTATTTTGAATAGTCAGGAAAAAAAATATTTATAAAATCATGAAGAAAATAGGTTTAAAATAAGTTTTAAAAAAAAATTGTTTTCTGTGTTAATATTTGCGATCAAAAATTTTTATTCTGTTATACGGGGTTCCCAATAATAAAAGAGAAAGCAGATTCCTAAGGTCGAAATAAGCAATTAACGTAAACTCCCTTACCCCAAAAGTTATAATAACTAAGATACAGGTGTCAAACTTTAAATTTTTTTTCGTTCTTTAATAATTTTTTAAAACTAAAGACATAGATACAAAGTTGGAACTTGGGTTTTTTTTTAAGGGGAAAAATTTTAAAATTCGTTATAATTTTGATGGGGGGGGGCCCCCCAACCGCTGTGTTAACATCGTTTTTTTGTGTTCCCCAGTGGGATCTTTTGGAACATGCGCTAGATTTTATGGAACCCTTTTGTTCCACCTTTGGACCGGGGATCCGAAGTAAGATGAACACAAGGCTTAACTCAAGGTGTTGCATACTGGTGATGAGTGTATGACATCCTGTCCCTTTAAACAGGTGTCTCCAACGGTCCCTTTGAATACAGGGGACCCCCAGAGTATCTACCCTTACGCGGTAAGGGTCCCCGGGGTGACTATTATTTCCCCACCCTCCAAACAGAAAGCAAAAACCCGTTTTCATAGGGAAAGGAAAAAGGGCTAAACAAAGGGTAAATCCGTTTCGAGAGGTCCCCTCAAGGTCAAAACCAAAGGGGGGCCGACCGAAAGGGGTAAATCCGTTTGAAGGTGCCCAAGTCACCGGCGGCCTTTTTACGGGGGAAGGCTAATCCATCCCGAACAAACAGGTGCTTAGGAAGGGTTCCCTTAATCTAATCCACCTGGTTCTGTAACAAGGACCTGGTAGCTACCCACGTCACTAGACCGGGAGAGGGGAATGATGGATCTGATCGTCTCCCGTCATACTTCCGGGAAGCCCGGGCCACCAGAACACATCAGAAAAATTTGGGCTCGTGTCCGGTAGTGACACGAAGAGGAATTAAGAACTCTCTCCAATCTGGTATCGGATTCATTGGGGTCCGATCCTTTTGGGGAGAAATAAAAAAGGTGTGAGCCACAATAGACAGCGATCGCAGTGGAGGGCAGTAACCACCACCTACCTACCTACCTACCTAGAGGGCCAGCTACGGCCTACCCCACCTGTTTTAGATGACATAACTTTTTTTAAGCTTATTATATTGACCTGTTTATTAAAAAAAAGTTACTATAATTCCCTCTGCGCCAAAAATGTATATCTCATTTAAGTCTCTAGGAGCAACTGTTTTTGAAATAAATGCATTTTAAAGGACCCCGCAATTTTCCTGTGGAAAATGTCATTAGTGAAAAAATTATTACGAAAAACGAAAACAAAATTAAAAGTTTGACACCCTGTATCTTAGTTATTATGAACTTTGTGATAAGGCAAGTTTACGTTAATTGCATTATTTCGACCTAAGGAATCTGCCGTTGCTCTGTGTCCCATTACTTCTGAGACACCCCTGTATAACAGAATAAAAATTATTTGATCTAATACTATATTAACACAGAAAAATAATTTTTAGTTGAAAGCTTATTTTAAACCTATTTTCTTCTTGATTTTATAAATATTTGTTTCCTGACTATCAAAATAAACCTATTGAAAATCAATTTTTACCATTTTTGGCTCATCAAAGAAGATTCAACGAATAGGCAATAAATTTAACATTTCCACTTCCTTTAAAAAACAAAATATTATAATATATCAAATAATAAAAACAAAACTATATAATATAAATAAAAATAAAAAGCATGTATAATTTATAAAAACTTGCGAATCTAAAAAAATCATATAAGTGAAACTTCCCGACGCAGAAAAGAGCAACAAAACAGAATCACACAATTTAAAAAATTGTCAATAAAACACTTTTAGAAGTCCATTTAGGTTAAAAAATTTAGTACAAAAAATATTATTACTTAAGCGAATGTGCAAAATAACAGTCATTTTGCAAAAATATACTTATAAACACTCTCTATCAACTTAAAAATTAAAAGTAAGTATATATAATATCTTTGGATTATTAAAAACGTTTTTTTTTTAATTCATTAAAAATAGAATTTAGTTTATTATCTCTAAAACATACAATACTCATACTTTACTTATGAGCATCCAAGTTCTGCAGAACAATTGATCATTTATCCTTGTAGGCGTTAATCTTAAGAATAAGTTTAACTGGTATAAACAAATTATATTCACAGCCACAGTAGCTTTCAAAAAGCTCAAATTCCTCCTTCGAGCCAGAAAGTATTTCTACCCCACTAATTTGTATGATTTGGAGATGTCTCAAGCGGAATGAATAAAATGCTTTGACAAGTGGTTCGAACGCATGCCAAAGTGTATAGATCAACAATAAAGTTATTTTTAATAACAAAATACGGTTTTATTTTTATTAGGACCAAAATATAAATAGTTATCCTCGTACAAGAAATGGCCATTCTAGTTTACTACTCTAGTTACTAACGTACCGTGGGTGTCTGAATTCTGATAATAAAGAGTTTATTCACACGAGACTTAAATATTTGGAGATTTGGGGGAAAAGGAAAAACTTCTGCGGGTAGCAGCTTCCATAGTCTGGACACTCTAGGGATGAAGGAGCGAACAAAGTGGGACGTTCGGGGCCTCTCATGTTGGACTGTAAAAGGATGCATAAAAGTGGTACTACGTGTTGGTCTGTTGGGAGCTGCCAAAGAAGGAATTATTCTGGCCAACTCTTCGGAGCAAAAGCCGTGAAAATACCTATAAAAGGGACAAACCCCTACAGCTCGTCGGTGGGCAAGAGAAGAAAGCTTTTCTGTAAGTATGGGATCATTAATAAGACGACAGCTCTTCTTTGAATGGAGTCAAAAATGCTAAGTGTTCTAGGAGACGTCATTCCCCAGACGTGAGAACAATATTCTAAAGAGGGTCTGATCTGGGATACATACAGGGTAGACAGATTAGAAGGAGAGAAATACTTTCTGGCTCGAAAAAGGAATCCAAGCTTTTTTAAAGCTGCTGAGGCTATGGAAGTAATGTGTTTGTGCCAGTTAAGGTTATTCTCAAAAGTAACACCCACAAGATTAAACGATTCTTTATTCTGCAGAACTTGGCCGCACAGATCAATTTAAGGTCTTGTGAAAAAGATATCTGCATTGATCTGCGCTTGTTTTCCAAATCAGAATTACAGGGTGGCTTAAGAAATTGAATATTAGAGTGGAGGGTACTATCGTCAGCAAAACTATGGATAGGATTGTTACAAACTATTATCGGGCCATTTTAATTTAAAAATGACGTAAGCAAAAACAAATGATGGTTACTGAGTTTTTCGACCAATGCGATAGATTTTGGTTCAGTTGTTTTTGCTTTCGTCGTTCTTAAACTAAAATATCTTTTCTTTAGACTGTAAATTGTTAAATTTTGTTGTTTTAATCCTAAACCATGTTTTAAAATGAAAAACTTTAAACATTTAAAAAAATAACTTAGTTTAAAAATCACACCATGAGTTTCTCTTTTAGGAAAGAAAATTTAATTCTCGCTAGGGCACGTGTGCATTACAAATATTAATTATATCCTTACTTTCTTCAATTCTCGTTTGCTTGAAATCAAAGTTGAAATCTAATAAGTGGAACTTGTGTTTAAAGATATATTACTTTGGAAAATAGCGGAAAGGCAGAACTAAGTATAATCGGCCTCGACTTAACGTTATATTTTATTATCTGGTCGAATGAAAAGAGATGTTTTCAAATAAAATAAGCATTGCATTAGTGCGATTATCATTAAATTATTAAATAATTGGATGACATTGCTGGCTAAACGGGATAAGTGGAAGTAAGAAAAGGAAACGCAAGAGTTGATTACTTCTAAAAAGGCTTATTTCATTTTATTAAACAATTATTCAATTGGGTTTGTAATTACTTTTGACCTAATCATGATATTAATAATATTGCCAGTCCATAACTTTTTGGGATTTTTTTTTCTACGACTGGCTCTAAAAGTAACATTTTTCTTACTAGCTTTTAAAATAAAATATTTCTCATGCAATGAGAAAACCCCACAAACAGTGAGAAAAGTACTGTTCTTTCTAGTGAAAAAAGTTATTTGCTTTCAATTGCTATAAATGAAATAGTAGAAATATTCCTTTGATTCGCGACTTTGACATTATCTAGCAGCTTGTGCTAGTTGGCGTCGCATAGCAACGATTAAACAAAAATGAATGTATCATGCATCCGCGAGCGCCATATTTATTGCAAGCGTCAGTTGTATGAATGTTGTATTTTATCCGATACAGATACTAACATTTCTTAATTGGTTTTTTAAAATGAATAACACAAATACCGAAACCGAGTTAGAAAATACACCTCCAGATATAAGTGAAAAAGCGTCGGAAGTATGCAACACTACCTAAAACATCAAAGAAAAAATATAAACTCGCCCCCAAAAAGTTTATGGATTGAAGAAAGAATAAAGATATTATCTGCCCTTTTTCTGAAAATTTTTTGTTGGTCAAAATCATCTACTTTGTGGTCCCAATACTCCGTGCTTAGAAAGAAAAATATCAATATATTAAAGTATGAAAAACTAAAAGCATTTTTAAAGCTTACATCAAAAAACAATTCTCCTAAACAATCAAAAACCTTTGCATCTGAGGAAGTTCAACAGTTTTTAGAATGTGCATCCGACGACAAATATTTGCTGGCTAAAGTGAGATAACTAAAATAATTATTATTTTATTTTATTGTAATATTTACAAGTATGCTTAAATTTAGGTTGCCTTAGCTATTGGCTTAACAGGAGCATGCCGATGAATTAAAAAATCTGAAAACTAAAAATATGGTAGTGCCGTTAAGCAGCATTATTAGTAAAACTGACCCACACTAAAGCTAAGATACCAAGAAGTCTTACTGTTACAGGGGAATTTTATATTTATAAAAAATGTGGGTGATTGTCTCAAAAGTTGCCTCCTCTCCAGTTTAGACAAAATATGGTTTATGGGATTTTTTGGGGCGCTGATTACGAATCTGAAAAAATATTTTTTCGGCAACGTTTTGTTTTTGGGATATTCATCATCAAAGTTGAAAATCAAACTAACCTTATTTACACTATTCCTCCTTCTTTTTTGCACAGAATTCTTGATGTTTACACTAAAGTGGCACACAATATTTCACAAACATCTTTTTAAAAGTTGTTTTTATATTTATTTTACACTTTTTTTCATTTAATTGCAAACCTCAACTTTCACACGCCGCAACGTGGCCGTAACCAGGTATACACTAGAGATTTTATAAGCAAAAATGGCCGATTCCTTTGAACTTGAAAGTTCGCAAATTAATGAAAAAAAGGTGTAAAATAAATAAAATACAAGGTTTTAAAAGGTGTTTATAAAATATTGTGTGCCATTTTAGTGTAAAAATCAGGAATTGTGTACAAAAAGACGGGGAATATAGTGAAATTGAGGTTAGTTTAATTTTCGACTTTGATGATGAATATCTCGAAAACGAAACGTTGCCAAAAAAAGATTCGTAATCAGCGCCCCAAAAAACCCCCGTATACCAAATTTGGCCAAAATCGGAGAGGAGGCAACTTTCGAGACAATCACCAAAATGTGCTGCTCTTCGCCCTGTCACACACACCTAATGAGACACAATTTTTTGAATGTATCAACTAAACTAAGCAGTGGGCATCAATAAAATTGGTAGTATAAAAAACAAGTTGCCACGTTTTTAAAATTACCCAACCCAGAATTATTTGCACTGCTTTCAAGGAACCTCAGCAACTATTATAGTTAACACGAGAGCCGATATTTTAGCCACAAAACGCCATGGTGGCTAGTAGCGGTGCTGAATCTCATGTCGACAATTCGCTCTTTATTAAAATGGAAATATCGAAAAGAATAACACAGTCAGTGAATCTTCACTGTCTTCGGGACCGTCAATAAGTAAAGAAAATTATAATACTTATGAACTTCCAGAGCTAAAGCCAAAACCGTCAACATCAACCAATATTACAGTTACTGAAACTATGGTGAAAGAAAATAAAATACTTGTAATTTATTTACAAAACTGTACAAATATTACAATTAATTATATAATTAGTCTAGGAGGAATCGGCGCATGAGTACCAAAAACTATTCCACCTCAATTTTTTATACGATCTTCTTTACAATTATTGTCTAACTAAAATTATTTGGTGTAAAATTTGACTAATGAATACATGAAGTACGGTAGTTATACTACGTTAAGATGTAGCCACTTATGACTTTGATAGTATTTATACAGGGTGTTCGAAAAATGCGCGAATAAATTTCAGGAGGTGATTTTTTATTGAAAAATAAAAAAAGTTTCTATAAATATGGGCCCGAAAATGCATATTTTCTAAGATACAGGTTTTTAAACTTTAAAATAAAAATAGGTTTTTTTAATTACCTTAAATACCCTGTAGCGATTTTTCTTGAAATTTGTTAATGGTATTTCTGGTAGATTAGATAATATTATGACCTCCACCACTGCAACCTTACCAGATTTATTGTGGTTTCCCATTCATTCTTTAGAGTACCTTGTCCAGGCCCGTCTTCTTAACTAGACTCCAGAGTCTTGATACTGGCAACTCCATATATCTTGCCGGTTTTGGCTTTTCCTCACCAAGCCTAGTAAACCTAAGCCTACAGAGTGCTTCACAGTGGCACCACACATGTACGGCTGTTTCTTCAGCCTCCTGGCAGAACCTACACAGGCTATCCTTCACCAGGCCTATTCTTTCCAGGTGCTTGTTAAGTTTGCAATGTCCTGTTAGTTGACCTACCGTTATCCTTACGACCTTACGACTGTGGCTCAGTAGGTCCGAGGTAAACTTGCTTTGCCTGTCGTTGTCCTGCTTTAAAACTCTTTCGGCCGAGTGATGATCGCGTTGTTAAATTTAGCAATGGACTTAGCAATTGTTAAAAGTTAACAACGGTTTAGAATATTTAACAAAATGTCAGATTTTGACAGGTTGCCTATTAAAAACATTGAATAACACTGACAATGACGTTTTGTTAAACATTCTAAACCGTTGTTAACTTTTAACAATTGCTAAGTCCATTGCTAAATTTAACAACGCGATCATTACTCGGCCGTTTGTCTACCCAGCTCTTAATAGATGCTTTAAAGAGGCCTGCCGAGATTCCACAGAATGGCTCAGAGCCTATCATTTCCATGGCTGATCCTCTTTTTGCTAAGTCGTCGGCCTCTTCGTTACCTGGGTGGCCCTCAAGGCCTGGTACCCAGGCTACCGTAAGTTTGTTTGCCAAGCCGACTTTTTCCAGGGCCTGTATACAGTCCCCCACTAGTTTGGAATTAACTTTTGGTGAACTGATGGCCTTTAGGGCTGTCTGAGTAAATGACGATGTGTTTTCCTTTACTCCCTTTTTCTTTAATCCGCAACGCACAATGTATTATTGCTGCGATTTCCGCTTGAAAAACCGTGGCGTGCTGACCAAGACATAAGGTTATGTTTTCTCTAGGCTTGTCTCCATAGATGCCAGCTCCTACTCCCTTGTTGGTCTTGGAGCCATCTGTATACCAGATATGATCGGCTTTGATTGAAGGGCCTTTTTTCAGTAGGCTATTTTGGACCTCATTAAATAAAAATTATTATGTCCGGTGGCGTCCCAGAGGAAATCTTATCGAAAATAATTGTAAAAAAATCTTACGTCGTTATAAGACCAATTCATTGCAAGTCTCTGAACCACTTTGAAAACGAAGCAGGATAGAAAAAAGTTTCAAAAAACAAAAAAGTTAAATTTTTGGTTGCTTAATCTAAAAAAATATAAAAAATTGCAAAAAAAAGTCAGTAGCGTACATTTTTTTACAATTATTTTCGATAAGGCGTCCTCTGAAACGCCCCAGGACTTATAAATTGTATTTTAGTAATAATTAAATATGCCCCTAAGATAATTACAAATAACCCATTTTTTAAAAACGTTTAAAGCCCCGCATCTTAGTATCTGTAGTTAACATTATTCAAAGAGTTTGAAATTTGGCCGTGCATTTTTAAACACCCTGTATATCCATTTTTTTAATAATAAACCGAAGTAAACTTTATATAAAAACAATTAATACCTGTAAAACAAAACCCATAATACATTCAAGCCTTAATTTAATTATAATGCTTTCTTTTATAAATATCTCTATGGGAATATACAGTGTTGATTGTTGATGCGTGGGAAGATTTCCATAACTACACAAACAAAAGCGCACATTAAAATAATGTAATCTTATTATTAAACATCAAATCTTAAGCTGCCATATTAATCATATAGAAAGTCATAAACCATCAATTTCTAAAATTTTGCAAAATCTTTTATTTGCTTGCAAAGTAAAATACCTACTTTGAGCAGAAAGTAACCAATATTTTGGACCAATAAATAATTTTTGAAACATTTATAATACTTTTTTTCGCAATCACCAGAGACAGTATACCATTATCAACATAAAAGGACGTATTTATTTGCAAGCAGCATTTAAAGTAGAAATTACAACAAGTATTTGTTTGTAAATTTTATTTGCAAAGTATACTTAAATTAATAGCCAATGATATACAGTGTTTCCGCATTTTATAGCACTCAAACTATAAGAGATATTAAAAAAATATCTCTTGAGTAAAATTGTAGAATTAAAAAAAAATTGAAACGGGGGGTTAAAATTTTTTTCTAGTTTCAGATGAAGCTCTCTTCTTCTAGATATTCCTTATGTAAAAAATATTAATATGTATTATGTTTGTTATTATCATGTTGTTTTTCCCGATTTATCCTTGGTGTTTATTAAACATTTTTCTGGTATCTAATTTAATCTAATGGAAAACAGTATGATGTATGTAAAGTACGATAATTTCTAAAAAAAAAATCTCAACTCGTAAAAAACTATATTTTTCTGGTAATACTAAAAACTGGACTATCATAATTTAATAAATAGTGATGCTCAAAAAATTCTTTTTGCAAATTAAAGCACTGGAATTCTATGTACAGTGTCATCTAACAAGGAATGAATGGGAATAAAATAAAAAAGTCATTTTGTATATTTTATTCCGTAAAATCCTAAAAATTACCAACAAAATATTTAAATTGAGATAAGACATAAGATTATCATTTTCTTAATGGGACTGTTCTACTCTATATTGTTTGTTTTTGATAGCGACCTATTTTTTTGATGCGCTTAAACAAAGGGATTTCGGATTTATTTTTAGTAATAAAAGAAATTAATTTGTAATCATAATTTGCGAATTGCATTAGAAATAAGAAAAAGATAACAATAAATATTCTGTCGAAGTCTGACATTTTGTGTTTTTTCAAAATTACTATTGGATTTTCTTGGGGTTTTCGCTTATAAATTAAAAAATTAAAAAACGTTTTTGTTCACGTTTTGGTTTATTAATATTTTTAAACATCATCAGAAGTAAAATTTGAAATTGTATTTTTATATTAAATTTAAAAAATACATTAAAAAATATAAACAATTTTATATTTAAGTTTTATGATGGTTTAAAAATATTAATAAACCGAAAAGTCAACAAAAACTGTTTTTTTATTTTATTTATGACCGAAAACCTCAACAAAAATCTACTAGCCATTTAAAAAAAAATTGTCAGGATAAACAGAAAACCCAAATCAATATTACCTTTTTTATTTTCTAATTTAAATTAAAAATTTCTTATGTAAAATAAATTAATTTTGTTGTTACTGAAAATTAATACAAACTCCATTTTATTGAAACGTACTAAAAAAACAAATGAGATGAATTTAAAAGCGCACCGGTAAATAGTGTCCCATTAAGAAAATGATAATTTTTGTGTCATATCTCTTTTGTTTAAGTACAAATCATCGAAAAAAACACAATATTGCTATTTTATATATTTTTTTAACACGAGAAAACTAACAAATATAAATAAAGTATTTTTTTATTAGGAAAAGCTATATTTAGTTACTATAACAAATGCTTAAAATGTTGTTCTCTGGCTGGTGTGCCATTTTGTGCTCAATCCAATGTTGATGCACAAAATTAAATGTTTAGGCGATTTTGTAACTTTTCAGTTGTGTCTACTTTAGTGCGGCACACTTCATTTTTTCAAAAACTTTTTAAATAAAAGTCACGGTATAAGTCCTGAATACAAATTCCTAACTTTTATTAATTAGACAAAAATTAACAAAATTACAAATATTTTTACACCTTATTTTTCACATCTTAACGCATTTAACATGATGATAAATTATAATTGTCACATTAAGGCACAGGGCCGCCGGCAGGGGGTCAGGGGGTGTCCGTCGACCCCCTGGGTTTTTAAAAATTACCTAAAATAAAACATTTTCCTTCTAAATTCCTAAATTTTACAATATTGCCTAGGAATTTAAATGAGTATGATTATTATTTAGAAATTAAAGTTCTGGAATATTTATTTGTGTTTCTAATTTAATTAATTTTAGACTAGTAAATTGACTTAAACTTTTTGACCCCCTCTACATTTTTTTCTGGCGGCGCCGGCGCGGCCGCCCTGTTAAGGCTTACTAAAATTTTGATGATTTTGGCAGCCACTTTGAAATAAAATGACAAGTGTGACACATGGTTGAAAAGAGAATTTTGAGGCGGATCAGGCTAAAAATATATGGTGGGTGCTATTTAAAATTAAAAATTTAGGGTTACTTCCGGTAAAACCGGAAGTGAAAAAAATTGGTATTATTTTTTCATAAAGAGCATGTCCTTATGACAGGTGCATCGTCTAAATTTTAAAAATTAATTCTAATAAATTAAAAAATATATGGGCTGTTACATGTCCGCGGTTTCACCAGGTATAAACACGTCAATTTTCGGTTTTTAAATTTAAATTTAAATTCTTTATTTAAAGTGACTTATTCTTACTGTTAACTACCGAAAGGGTAATATCTAGTGGGTATAAATTGATGTTCCATTTTGTCGTTTTTCTCTGTTAATATTTATTTATTTCCTTTGTTATATTTACTGTTTATTTAAAAGTTCAATACTGCATACATTACTTTGTTTCTGTACAATTCAACTTTCACCATCATAAGCCTTCAAGACAATGCCCAACAGTTGGTCCATTTTTTCACCCATTTATGTCCGAGATTAATAAATTCAATATTTTTATAGTCATTAATAAAGTGTTCAGACAAATAATAAAGATAACAATCATCGATCAAATTAGGGAGTCACAGGAAGTGCTAGTTTTAGTCACCTTTGAATTTGTAATTTCCCAATTAAATAGAGAGAGGATGAGAATCATCAGTAATAAAATAATTTTTATTAAGGTTTTTAAACCAGTAGCACGGAAATTAAAAGCGATTATAGAATATTGACCACTAAAGTGGTGATCCCTACTTAGATATAATTGAATGTCTAGTTAATAACTACAAGTGTTTTATAAGATATTTTTAAATAAATTTAAAACTAGCTATGAAAAGGTTTTATACGTTTACAATAGCTCCTTATGGATTTATCTTCATAAAAAAATGGGTTAGGGTGTTTATACAGGGTGGTCTGGGTGGTTAAGAAAGTTTAAAACATATGGATTTTTTTATTACACCACAAAATATTTTGACACTTGTCGTGACTACTGCTATGCAAATTCAAAGAAGAAGTTTAAATAACAAAAGAAACAATACAATTTAGAATTTTGTTTTAGGCTTACTAAATTTAAAAAAAAATATGAACATTTTAAAAGTTGTAAATCTTGGGACGAAATCATTTCATTAGCATTTAGTATATCGTATTAGTATATATAGACGTGATGCCATACTTGCTTAAGTGTGCCGCTATCAAGTATTTCATTTTAGATCTAAGAAATGGAAACAACGATGGCATTATGTCTTTGGTGTTTTTTTTCTATATCCACTGATTTTAGCTTAATTTAGGAAAAAAATAAAATAATGCACATCTGAAGTTTTGTCAACCACAGGCACAAGCATTTTGTATGCACAGCCACAGCAGCTTTAAATAAGCTAGGATTCCTGTTTCAAGAGAGAAAATATTTTTCCCTTCTAATCTGTGTACTTTAACAACTCTTATTAATGACTCCACATTTACAAGAGAACCTACTTTGCTTGCCCACTCACAAGCTGTGGGGGTTTTGTTGCTTTTTTATAGGTATTTTCGCGGCATCTGCTTTGATGAGCTAGCCAATATTATTCCGCTCCTAGTGGCTTTCAGTAGGGATGCGGTGTGCTACTTTTGTGCATTCCTTCCATTACAGTCCAACTGTACCGGCTCCAAACTACCCACTTAATTCTTTCCCAAGATTAAAAAAAATGTTGTTATAATAACGGCGGCAAAAAAGTGGGTCCAAATCCTTTTAAAAATAAAAATGTAATTTTACCTTAGCTTCTCTACCTAGCCTAGTTATTTTTAAGTCTTGTAACTAAGTTTTAACCTGTCATTTTCGACATGTATTAAGAATAAATACAAATTTTGGGTCGGTGACATTTTGGTTAATTGCGCACAGATCCAGTTTCTGAAAGTTTTAAATCTATTTTACCTTAATACCGGCGTTTACTCTTGATGAAGATCATTAAAATGTTCACATACTTTAACCCAAGATCTCTTTCTATCACCATAACCATATCGCCAACCATGATGAGTTATAGTTATTTTACGGTATGTGTAATATAAAATAACAGTGGCTACATAAGTACAATAGTATGCTTTGTTATTAGGTTAGTGCAATAAGGGTTATAGTTTTTTATATTTTTTCTATTGATTAATTCCATGACAATGGCACTCATAACTATTTAGATTGTGGTGCCCCAAAACAGCTGAAATATTTAGAATCTAAGTACAATTTAGAAATTGAATAACATTTTGGACATTTAAATGAAAGCTGTAGTGTGTAACGGGCAATTCTGTATAAAAATAAAAGATCTCAAAATTTGTAAAAATAAAAAATAAAATCGACTTGAGCGCCAAGATTTAAATTGTGTCAATTAAAATACGGGTGTGATTTAATCAGTCAACAAATTATTTCCTTTTTATTTATTATATAAACTGGTATATTTTTAAAACGATAAATCTGTCACCAACTTGTTAAAGCCAAATTATTGAAAACAATTATCTGTAAACAGAGCTGTCGGTAATTGAATTAAAATAATTGAAAAATCGTATTCAATTATTTCTCGGTAATTTGATTACTTTAATTCAATTACTTTCCGAAAAAGTAATTGTATTTGGATAATCAATTAATAGGATAATGTAATCGTAATTGGTAATTGTATTTCACGAATCCCAAGTAATTTAATTACTTAGAAATTAATTTAATTACTTATAGAGTAATTAAATTACTTAGAAACTAATTCAATTACCTAATAAATAATTAAAGTACTACGAAAAATTCAATTACCTTTCTTCCGCGCCGATGTATTATTTTCGACTTTGTGAAAAAATTTGTTGATGTTTGGGGTAGCATAAAAGAAATTTTTATTTTAAAGTAATTTAATGTTGAACTTGCCGAAAAAGCAGTTTGAATAGAGTGACGTGCGCGTATGATGAATATTAGTATAAATTTTGTATTTGTTTAGTGTATCGTGTTTAATATATGCGGTAATTTAAATATAGTAATAGGGAACTTGACCATTTTTTTTAAATCTCATGATTTGCTTTATATATGTCTAGAAAGAACATTCCCAAAATATTTCCGGTTAAAATTAAATAATTACTTCATAATCCAGCGTTAAAGTTTCGCGCGGTCCGAAAGCATTTCAAACAGTTCATTTTCGCGCCAGCGTGGATGACGTCATTACTTACTATGGCCGTCGACCCATCCGTATAGCGAACACGCCACGCTGCTGCACAGTTTTCTTTCTCTATTATTGTACTGTTATTTTTTGTTGTGGATCGATAATTTTCATTGCATTTTGTAACTGTATATTGTTTAGGGTCGTGTTAAAGTTTATTATGGAGAAAAGTAGTATCAAACAATTTAAATACTGTGTTGTACCAATGTGTCGGAGTACGACATTTCAAACACCGAATAAAATATTTATTAACCTGCCTACAAATCCAAATCGAAGAGCGAAATGGTTAAAAGCGTGCCGTAGGATATTTCCACGAACTACGTACTTTTTGTTTGTGAGGATCATTTCAATGTAAGTAAATAATAACCTAGGTTTTTGTTATGCAAGTTTGATACTTTTTTCGATGTATATAGGTCTCCTATTTTTAAATTTCAGTTAGAAACGCAATTATTCGTAATTATATTTAACCGTGTGTACTTACTTCTCTGCTTTAACGCCGCGAACTTCTTCAAGAGAAAAACTATCACTATTTTTAAGAAAATTTGCAACCATAAACATGTCCACAACAGGCTGGTTATCGGACTGGCCCTTAGAATATCCCTCTTCAGTCATATTCAATGAAAATAGTCACTCTGCTTGCACAAAAGTATTTAGGAAAACAATATCCAATAGTTCTGATCAATGAGCTGTTAGGTTAACTGGAGAAAGCATCGATTTGGCATAGGCGTGGCATCATAAACGTACATTCTAAGGTTCTGCTTAGCGATGAATGAACCTCTGTACTCGAAGCAATAAAATCCACCAAAACCTGGGAAAATGGTTACTACAGATACTATTTTGTCGTAAAGCTTGGGTGCCAAGTATCTTTCTGTTTCATTTACTTGACAGTATATTATGATTAAATTTTACTTAATTTATTCTTAAAATTACATCAAATTAAGCTTTACTATTGTATTTCAAAGTGTGAATAATATTTATAATATTTATTACTATAAAGTATTACACAGAAAAGAATGATGTCAAAATACCATTTTGTTTTTGGACAGCTACGAATAAAGGCGCTAAACGACGTGACAACAGTGCATTTTTCGTAGAGGCTGCATTCGGCCTTCGGGTTCGCTCGACAGCAGGGTTGGTGTTACAAAATGCACAATTGTACATATTAATACACATTTTCGCGGAATGTGCACAGTATGCACCTCATTTTTAAAATATGCATGTAGTTTTCACTACAACTAATAATTAACTTTCATTTTTTAACACACGACACACAAATAAAAACAAGGAAACATTCTGACAAATACAGGCCCATAACGCCATTCGATTCCTCCCCAAGCCCAAAGCGGGAAACACTGCCTAAGGTGCCCAATTCTTGAAACATTCGAATACGAAAATTTAACGTTGTTGACCGTTTTTCAATTATTTATCGGTAAAAAGCCTAGTCCTCATGAATGCGAATATTTTTGTATGCGGATCTTTTCCGATTGGTCAATTTTTAAAATAATATAGATTTTGACCAATCAGAAAACACACGCACACAAAAATATTTGCAATTTGCATTTATAGGGACTAGAGGCTATAGCGTATATTTTTAAATGCGAATTGTTTTAAGAATTGGACCCCTCATGGAAGATGCACAATTCTCAGTAAATATGCACAATCGTTTTAATGCTTTATGCACACTTCAAAATTTCCGTGTAACATCCCTGCTCGACAGATGACACATTCAATAATGCGTTTTAGTCTGAATGTTTCTCGGGTTATTTTTGTGACAATTGTATAAATTTCAGTTTTGTGTAATAACTTTTATTAAATTAAAATTGTAAGGCAGTTCCAAGGGTGTAAAGTGACAGATATGATTCCTGAATTATCATTTCACAGTAAGTACAAACTATGCTTGTACCATTCTATCACCAATAATAAACACAACCATGTTGGCCGCAGCTCTCGATTGGGTTTATGAATGAAATGATTTCTCTATCTATGCTGTCATCTCATTGGTTCTGATAAACTACACACAAACACGATATTTAAAACAAACCACCTCCACACCTACTTATGGAAAGAGAAAAGCCCGTTTAACAATGTTTAAAGTATGGAAACTGCAGTAACACTTACATTCGATTAAATACAAGAAAATTTGACGAACCGAACAGTTTTAAATCAAGGCGACAACGCTGTTATAATGGCCATTCCGTTGAATTAAAATGAACGTAGATTGACGATTGTGAGTTGTGACGTCACGACCAATGGCAAAGCGTTTTGGTCCGTCAGGTAGAATTTGAATTTGGAGGTATTTTCAATCATTTATTGCGGCCGTTGTGAGTATCTAAAATGTATTTTTTTGCTAATACGTGTTTTAAGGCGACATTTGCTTATATTTTCAAATACTTTCGAAAAAATTAAAAATATTGGCAAGTTCCCTATTGCTAAAATATTCAATTACTTTTAGTTTTAATTGATAATTGAATTACTTTTAACAAACATATCAGTACTTAGTAATCGTAATTTAATACTACTTAGAAGAGTAATTGGTAATTGTAATTGAATTACTTTTTAAAAGTAATTGCTACAGCTTTGTCTGTAAATATATGTGCAATCACTCAACTATAAAATTAATGACCAAACAATAAAATTATTTTACCAGAACTGAACAGAACCAACCACAAGTAAACAGAACTAACATGGTTATTAAGTGATGCTATTATTATTTTGGTGACAGTAAATATATTTTATCTGGTGACAGATAATTTTAGGAACACAGTTATTATTTCGAGCATGAAAGCATAGTTTTCCGTGATTATTTATTTATTTAGAGTACAAACTGTTATACATTTGGGTACATAAATTTTAAAACATATAAATTAATTTGGCATCAAGAATAAATTTTGGGATTTGATATAATAATAAGAAAAATTTTTTTAGGGACAAACATTTTTTGTGGTGATTAAAAAAATAGGTAATTGTTAGATATGTGGATTCCTTGTTTTGCGATGTAACATCAACATTGTTAAATATTTTTATTCTTAAAGTTTATTTTGTCATTTTTAAATAATTATATTTTGGAAAAATCCAAAAATTGATATTTTTGAAAAAAAATTAAATTATTTGTCTTTACACGTAGAATATGAAAGAAATCACTAGAAATTACTAAACTTAAATGGATGCAATTTTATTGAAAAAAAACTTGAAAAAACATTTTTTTTTTTTAAAAAAAAAAAAAAATGAACATGTTTTTTTTTAAATTTTTTTACCTAAAAGATTTTTAAATTTCCCCCGTAAAATATTTTTTTTTTATTATTAAAAATAGGTGGAGCCACACAACTAAACAATTAAAAAATATTCTCTTTATATAAAAAAAAGTTTTTTTCAATAAATCAGTAGCCTAAGTTATTTATATCATAATTTACATCACTTATGGTTTTTTCAACGGTAAAGGTAAGATAACACAGGATACGTTTTGCTCAACTCAAAGGTAGACGACACGGAATCCAATTACTTTTTATACTTTTGAATGAATAATATAATTTACCAACCGACAAGTTGTTTAAAAAAACTAAAATTTAATTAATTAAAACCCCAAAAAGGGTATATGCTTAACTGTATTATTATTTTTAGGCAGCAATTTAAAAAAAATAACCAAAAGTTTTTTTTAAAAACAGAAGAAATCTAATTAAATACATTAAGTTTTATGTTTAATGCCTTTTTTTTCTTTAAGAAACATTTTAACTTTTTTGTTTTTTATGCAAATTAAAGGCATTATTTTGTTATTTTCTTAGAATTATCATTGTCTTTGCTTACTAACATTTTAATTGTGGACTAAGAAATATTATATTAATATATACATAGCATTTTTTTTCATGTTTTTGATATTGTTTATACTTTAAAAATTTTTCTGAAACTGCAAGAAGGAAGACACATAATTGTTAAAAATTAAAAATTTTTGGGATCGGGGCAATTACCTCAATTTCAAGCAATTGTGAGGCGATTGTAAAGGGTTAATTGTCTTTTAATTTGTAAACACATTTTAATCTTTAACCAGTAGACTTTCGCATTAGCATGTGCAAAGTTAATACTACACAAAAGGAAAGATATTAAACAAAAATTAAAAGAAAAACATTAACACGGAGGAAAGTTGTTGCATTCAGTGTATCGTCAAAAAGAAATTTTGGTCATCGTGCCCTGTTAGTAACTTATGTTATGAAAGCTTTTCCTTCTTTTCTGACTATTTTTCCTTCGTTCTTTGGATGGGCCCCCTTATAAAGTTTTTCCATGTCTTTTTTTTAAAGGTTCCCCGTATTCATCGTGTTTGTTTCGGATCCATCCTCTGGTTTCCCCTGTACTGTGGTTTTTACTTAAGGGGGCGGTTTTTTGGCAAAGATGGGGTGGATAATCCCTGTTCGCTAACTCATCCGCTTTTCGTTTTTTCTATTCGAATGCCCGGGGTTCCCCCTCAGGAGAGTTACCCTCTGCGTTCTTCCAAGACTTAAGTTTTTTGGGGTTTCCCATGTCAGCGGAGGTTACCTTGGGGTTTTTAGTGATCCTAGTGACCCCGAAATTTAAAGGGGAAAAATTTTTTAAACTATAGGTCTTAAAATATTATCCTTGCCATAACCGATTAAAAGACCTTTTTAATTTATACTGTTTTTTAACATTAAGTTAATAAATTTATTAATTTAAAAAAAGCAATTATTCATTATCGACTAATCACTAAAACTTTAAGAACGGTTTGAAAATATTTTTTTGGTTTTTTTTTTAATCTAAACAATATAATTTAAATATATTTAAACAAAAAGGGGGAAAATTTTTTGGTTTTTTATCGGTTTTAAAACAAAAAACAGCTGTAGATAAAATAGATGTAAATTTTGTGTTAAAGCTGTTGGCTGTCTGTTATTATGCAGATCCGCTTTTTTTATAAACCCTTCGTTATTTTTTTTTCACGTATAAAGCATACATTTCCGTTTAAAAAAAGAACTGTGAGTTTCCAAGGAAATGGAAAATTTAAATTTTTCATTTCACTGTACACCCCCCAGTTCCCCCCTCGGTTTTGGGGAAACCCCTTTTTACCGATGATGTCTCCAACCGTCCAGGGAGATCGGGTTGCCCACCCTTGATCTGGAATTTTTACCTTAAAGTTTTTGTTGAATGGGTATTTGGGAATCATCTGGTATGTTCCCCGCCAAGAGGCCCCCCCTTTTTTTTGTTATGTCCCTACCTAGCGTAAACCCTTATTTTGGGTTAAGGGTGGAAGGTCTAAGAGACACCCATGGCTTTGGGGTTGGGGGTTTTAATTGCTTCTGTTATATAAGCACGGAGTCTTGTCCGGCCTTTTTCACATTCTTTTCCATTTTTTACCATACCGGATGCGTTTTTCAAGGCTTCCCCATTTATCCAAAAAAACCGTTTTTTAAGACCCCTTCTCCGTCCGTTGAATAAAGTAAAAAATCGGGGCTTTAAAAATTATTAAATTTCCAAACGCAGAAACCTTTTTTAAAAAAAATTGTTGGGTTAGCGCAGAATTTTAATTACCTTTAATAAACCCCCATAAAATTTTTTTTAAAGGGTAAATTTTCCAGACAAAGTGGCGAATGACTTATCGAAAGTTTCATATTCCAGTTTATTCCAATTTAGTTCCCTTATTTAGCCCCTAATTAAACGCAAAGGGGAGAAAACAAAAATTTATTTTTTCCAAATTTAAAAAATGAAGGTAGGTGTATTGAAAAAAATTAATTTCTTGGGGCAATTTTTTTTTTAAAGGAATTTGATAAAATTTTGACCAAAATCCCAATAACCCTAGATTAGATTTCCGCGTAATAATTTAAATTTTTTAATTTAAAAAGGTTTTTTTGTCAGATTTTATTTTTTTTTGAATGGATATTAATTGGTGATTCCCCATTTATTTTTTAAAAACGTTAGGTGAATATAAGGGGTTTTAAACCCTGTTTATAAAAGGTAGGCTTTAAAAGGCTAATTAATTTGGTTTAAAAAATACAGGTGGCAAGTTTTTAAACCCCCCAAAAAAAATTTATTTTTAAAAAAAATTTTTTGCCAAAAAAAAAAAACAATTTTTATTACTTAAATAGCCCATAAAGTAAGGATTGGTCGTAGAAAAACCGTTATTAAAAAATAAATTGAGAAATTAAATTTCCAGGCTTATGTTTTAAAACGACATAAGAAACAAATAAATCCCCTATTTATATATTGGCGCCCCTATTTTTTTAAACACCCTATATAAATAAGTGTTTACCTTTCTTTATCACTCAGCATATATTTTAGTCTATATTTTGCGTGTAGGGCAGGATAATGAAAAATTAACAAAAAACTTGTTCTTTTAATATGGAAATTTTCCGATTTAATTTAAAAAACAAGCATAAGAATGGTAAAGAAAATAAAACCCAACTATCCAAGTTTTTTCTTTTAATTGGCAATTAGATATTCGATATTGTGTGGGTTGTTTTATTGTTTAAAGTTATTTAAATAATAAATAAGAGTAAGATTAATGGTTTTAATGGTAAAGGTTACATTTATCCGTCAATTTCAAGGTGAAAACTTTTAAATTATAGGCCTTAAAATATTATCCTTGCCATAACCAGAGTACAAGAGCATTTTTATTTATTCTGTATTTTAAACATTAAGTTAATAAGTTTAATAATTAGTAAAAAAGCAATTATTTTATTTATCGACTAATCACTAAGTCTTTTATAACGTAGTGCAAAGTAATGGAAAAATTCATTGATTCCCAAATCCTAAAATATCTGAAAAAACATAAGATCTTACATGATAGACACTATGGATTCTGTCACAGTAGATCCACAGCTGATCTTCTTTCCTTTGTCTCACACAACTGGAACAAGTCCCTTAAGTTTCTTGGTGAATCCCAGATCGTTGCTCTTGACATATCCAAAGCTTTCGATCAGGTCTGGCATGATGGGCTTCTTAACAAACTTCCTTCTTACGGTCTTCCACCTAAGCTTTGCTCTTGGCTTTCCAGTTTCCAGATTAATGCATGCTGTGGTGCCCCAGGGCTCAGTGCTGGCACCCACGCTGTTTCTAGTACCCTCCACTCTAGTATTTAATTTCTTAAGCCACCATGTAATTCTGATTTGGATAACAAGCGCAGGTCAATGCAGATATCTCTTTCACAAGACCTCAAAATTATCTTGGATTGGGGATCCAAAAATCTTGTTCAGTTTAATGCCTCGAAAACACAGTCATGTTTGCTGTCGGAAAAAAAGTCTGCCAATGCTCATCCCTTGCAGAAGTTTTTCCTTCTCCTCCCAATCTCCAAATATTTAAGTCCCGTGTAAACAAAATCCCTCTCACCACACTTAAGACACCCACGGTACGTTAGTACTTAGGCATCAGCCGTCGTGGACTGTCCCAAGATAAAAAAAACGGTTTGTAAAGAATTTTTCTGGTTTTTTTGAATCTAAAAAATATAATTATTTTAATAAATTAAACTAAAATGATGGAAAAAAGAATTTGGCAATTTTTACTTGTCTAGTTAACTTGCCGTTATAAACAGCATCACAGCTGTAGATAAAATATATGTAAATTTTATGTAAACCTTACTGTTACAAGAATTAAACAAAGCAAACATATCTACATCCTAAAGGTTTGACACAATAAAACATTTTAAACAAAAATTTTGGTTTCTCTTAATTTATTTTTAAAATCAATACATTTTAACTGATATATTTCTTCAGTAGTCCTCCAGTAGGAAATATTCATTTTAAAATCTGCGAAAAAAAGTTAATTTTTTGGGTCACCACGCCTAAATACTAGTTAACTATTAGTTAATTTACAGTTAATTAGTTAACAAAACATGCAAAAAATAACTTCGTCTTATTGAAATAATTTTCAAATATTGTTTTTAAACACGAAATTGCCTCCTGGTCTAAAACAGTGTAAGTGTTGGTCTATTCTTTTAAATTATTTGTCTTCTGAGCCACTTTTATGTTTTTGTTTATTTGTGAGTTATCATTATTATTTCTTTATTTTGGGACAGTTTACGAAGGCCTTAAACTTAACAGGTAAGAAAGAAAATACGGTATTTAATCGCCGCTCGCAAGCACGTCATAATGAAAAACGCATTTCCATTTGTAAAAATCTTGAGTCCTTTTTGGTAATATGCATAATTGCATGCTTTTTGAACATAAGGTATAATAAATGAAAATTAAACATTAAAAACAGAAATTAATGTATTCTACATTTCTCTATTTTGTGCAGCACTATTAGCATGCCATTTTTATTATGATTTAAAAATAATACTATTTAATAAATAATATAATGGCAAGAGAAACAAAATCACAAAAATTTGCATTTTTTTCAACGTTTGCCACGCATGCCTATATTTTTTAACATCCTGGGATACATGCCCATTTGCCTTGTAATTAATAATTGTTTAAATGAACCACTGTTCAAATGGCACGCATTTTGAAATGACCAAAAGTTGCTAAGGATTTGCACAATATTTTTCCGCAATTTTTTACCTCTGCTCCAACAAGCGGTGCATGTCAATTTTTCCAGACTATTATTTGGACGAAAACTTTAATGCTTTTCATTGGCTTGCAATACCAAATCACTTAGCATCACAGTTTTTTTTTTTTACGGGGTACCCTTATGATCCTTTTTGCAATTGCTAGATGCATGCCATTTATTACTAGACCTCAAATCGGTGCATTATGCAAGCTACGTTTTCACCGGAGGAACATGAAGAAACTTTTTTCTTTCTGTTGCTTGTTGCTCAAAAATGTTTCCTAAAGCACTTTCCACCGGGGGAACATGAAGGAATTTTTTTTTGTTTCTTGTTGCTAAAAAAAGTTTCCCAAAGTTCCTTAAAGTTCCTAATTGTTCCTTGTTTCGGCAACAAATGTTGCCGTTTACGATTGTTGCGGTTTCCCCGTTTTGCGGAAAAACCAAAAGAAATTTGGCAATAACAGGGAACAGAAACATATTGTTTTCCGAGGGAAACAGATTGCAACTTGTAGTTACCTGTTTTTTAAGAAATTTTTGACACTACCATTATTTATATTATTTCCGATGTGTAGATCGTTATTTTTAATGCATTGAGTAGGTGCATGCCACCATTTTCACTTCTATCACGGGGATTTGGTTTCACCCAATATTTGTGCTTTTTTTTTTTTTTTGACGACAACATTACGGTTTTCCCCAAAATTTGGGGGGGGAATGTATGGGGATCTTGGAAACCACTATAAAAAAAAAATCGGTTAAATGGGGAAAGTTTTGGACAATTATATTAGTAAGCAAACCCCTTTTTATACATGGTTTTATCTATTCGGGTTTTTTGAAAATTTTAAAAACCTGAAACATGTTTTTTCGAAAATCGGTCATATTTATATGGGCGCCATTTGGGGATTTTTTCGCAGCCAAATAGTTTTTTTTATTTTGATTTCAAAATGAAAAACATGTTATAGTTTAGAAGTTTATAACCTCATCTATTTAAAAAAAACAAATATTTTCTCATTGGCCTTGTTCCCCGGCGAATGCCATCTAGCGTCATTGGCAGCAGAAGAAAAGTTAATATACGGCAAACGTATTTCGACAATTTTTCTGAAAGGCAGCTTCCTAAACTAACATACTTTTGAAAACTGGTTACAAATTTACTTAAATTTGGGGAAGTTTTAAAAACCACGACCTAAGAAGTACGTTGAAAAATCGACAACGAGATGCTGCAAACCAACATTTTAAAGAAAATCCAACAGCCAGGGATGTTGATAGAGAATCCAATACCTAAGTCAACCATTCATAGGGAAGTTAGGACTATTTAAAAAAATATCGTTAATATGTTGAGAGAAATGGACAACCTTTGAATTTTAAGTCGTTATTTTACAACTTCATTTTAGTAGGAATCTTAGTTTAGCCACTTTTCATTGCTTTTGTTTTCACTTATTTCAATTAGCTTGTAGTTTTGTTGTAACACGGTATTAAGGTTATAGCTATGTTCGCAACCCCTTTTGTAAAATGTCTGTTTCTTTTATAATTTTGCCAATTACAAATTTTTTTATTTTTTAAAAAAAAAAAAATGACGTTCGCCGGAATCAAGGCCAACTGAGAAAATATTTTTTTTTGAAATAAAAAAGGGTTTAAAAAACGTTAAATTATAACATGTTATACATTGTTGAAATCAAAAAAAAAAGCACTATTTGGCTGCACAAAACCAATATGGCGTCCATATGAAAAAAAAAGTTGATGATGATTTAAAAAAACCCCAAACGTAGAAAAAAAAATTACTACTCGGTCATTTTTTAAAAAAAAAGTTGTTTTTAAAAAAGTTTTTACAGATTTGAAAAATTTTCACTTATAAAAAATAGGCCCATTTTCGAAATGCATATTTTCGAAAAAAAATATATATATAGGTTTTTTAAAATTTCTCAAAAACCAAATAGATAAAAAAACCTGTAGTAAACGGGATTAGCTTACTAACATAATTGTCCAAAACTTTCCCCCCTTTAAAACCGAATTTCTTTATAGTGGTTTCCAAAGCCCATACATTCCCCCCCAATTTGGAACACACTGAAGGGGCCCCGCTGCTGCCGCTATTTTATCATCTTGTTTACAACCCGGGGAAACAGAACAAAAAAAATTTCCCTTTTTGTTAGAGGGACATTAAAAGTTGTACGTTTCCACCGGAGGAACATGAAGGAACTTTTGTGTTTCTGTTGCTTGTTGCTCAAAAATGTTTCCAAAGTTCCTCAAATTCCAAGTGTTCCTTCTTTTTTCCCCAAAACTGTTGCATTTTACAATTGTTGCTGGTTTCCCCTTTTAGCGGTAAAGTTCAAAAGAAATTCGGCAACAGGGAAAGAAACATATTGTTTTCTGAGGGAAACAGATACTGCAAATTTTTTAAGAAAAAGGAAATGGTGGATGCACCTACATGCCACCATATTCACTTTTATCACGGAATTGGTTTTCCCAATATTTGTGCTTTTTTTTTTTTTTCCGACAACACTTTAAAAGGGCCCCGTGCTGCCGCTATTTCATCATCTTGATCCAGTTTATCAACCGCGGGGAAACACTAACTAAAAAAGTTGTCCTCTTAGTTACCCCAAACATTAAAAAATTTTGTCAGTGGGGAAAAAAAAGTTTACATTTGTTGCCTTCAAGTTTAAATTAAAAAAAAAAGAAACACAAGGCAACAAAAAGGTTGCTAAATGTTGCTATTTGTTCCTCCGGTGGAAACGTGCTTTTGTCAGTGGAAACAAAAAGTTTACATTTGTTTTCCCTTTTAGTTTCTAAATTCACAAACAAGAAGAAACACAAGGCAACAAAAAAATTGCTAAATGTTGCTATTTGTTCCTCCAGTGGAAACGTAGCTTAAAGTTCCTCAAAGTTCCTAAGTGTTCCTTCTTGTTTCAGCAACAATTGTTGCATGTTTACGAATGTTACTGGTTTCCAGTTTTAGCTGTAAACTTCAAAAGAAATTCGGCAACAACAGGGAACAGAAACATATTGTTTTCTGAGTGGAAACAGATACTGCAACTTGTAGTAACTTGTTTTTGTCTTTTTAAAGTGCGGTTCGACGTTGAATTTAGTCGGTCGGACGTGTGAAATAAATAGAAAAATGCCGTTTATGTGGACAAATACGTTAGTGCTCGAATTAATCGAAAACTATAGGCTTTGTGAGTGTTTATGGAATACAAAGCACGCCCAGTATAAATGTAGAAATGCGAAACACGATGCTTGGACAACATTGGCAGAAAAAACCGGGTCAAATATAGAAGAAGTGAAAAGAAAAATGAATAATTTTATTGCACAATTCTAGAGAAAAAGAAAAAAAAAAATCATTTAAAAAAAATCGGGGGAGCCGGCGCCATATTTATTTCAAAGTGGTTTGCTTATAAAGTCTTGTTATTTCTTGCGGGCAGGAACAAAGTTAGAAAATGTACTGAAAAAAGAGTAACTACAAGTGAGGTACGTATTTTATTTTTGTTTTATTTGTAATTTTTATACAAAATTAAAAATTATTTTGCATAGAACCATTCCTTCGGGTGACATAAAATATTGAGCAAATTCATCCCTAACTTGTTTAGCTTCCAATGTTGAATTACGTGCTTGTTTTTGCAGTGATGAAAACATATTGTTGTTTATTTCTTTTCTCCAAGAACCTGAGATCGTTTCGCCCGTATCTTTGTCTTCAGAATCAAAGGTGCCAGGAGGTGAGTATGACTTTCGGGAATGTAAACTGCTTTTCAGAAAATTATGGAGATATACGCATGCAGCAACAACTAATTCAACTCTCTCGGGTTCAAGTAGCATGGGTTTTCTCAATACCTGAACTTGGCAGACATAATTCCAAAAACGTTCTCAGAAATACGCCTAGCGCGTGATAAGCGATAATTAAAAATTCGTTTTGAGGAACCTTTCTCTTGAGTGCCAGGGTAAGGTTTCAATAAGTTTGGCGATAGGGGAAAGGCGTCATCTCCTAGAAAAACAAACGGAACAGCTTTGGTTCTTCCTGGCAATGGTTCTAATTCAGGTAAATTGAGCGTGTTTTCATATAACATTTTTTTGAAACGAGTACTGTCCAACACTCCACTGCCCACATTAAGATACATCCACTCATAATTTGCGTTGGCCACAATAAATAACACCACATTGAAGAAGGACTTGTAATTATAAAATTCACTGCCACTATGTTTTGGTGCTTGTAACATAATGTGTTTGCCGTCCATAACCCCGGCACATTTAGGAAAATTCCAAAGATTAGCGAATTGATGTCCCGTAATAAGCCACTCGTCTCTACTCTGAGGCATCTGAAAAATAAAAAAATATATTTTTAATTTTCAAGGTGAATATGATGGGTCATACAACAGTGCAACGGACAGCGAGGAAATTGAATCGCAAGATTCCAATATAGCAGACAAGGCAGATGAAGTAAACGATTCTTTGTTTATTGTTGGAGAGGCAAACAATGACGTCGACAATCAGAACAAAACCGTTGCTGCTATTACTAAAACACCTACAAAGCCTGATGAAAGCAGAACCAGACCTCCAACGCCTTCCACAAGCAGCACTAAAAAAAGTAAACAGGGAACTAAGCTCTTTAAAAGTCCAAAAACACTGAAATTTAAGAAAAGACAAGCTGAGGTGAAAGCTGACGAACGACAGGAAGAGGCATATCTATTGCTGAAGCAGCTACAAAATAAAAAGCCACGTAATCGTTTTCAAGTTTTCGGCGAGTTAGTTGCCAGTAAAATCGAAAATCTTCAAATGAAAACGCTAAAAACACGGTAGAGCATTTGATCTCTAATATTTTGTATGAAGCGTCCATGGGTAAATATGATCGGCCATTGCAATGCTATCAAGGTTGGCATACACCTTCGGCCAATAACAACACAGCAACATATTATTCAGATAACCAGAGCTATTACTCATCCAGTTTCAATACTTCTGTAATATCACCAGCCTCAACAAAACACACACCTATGCCATCACCAAATAGCTCATGTTATGAAACTAACTATCTTCCCCAAACAGAGACAAACAACAAGACACTCTTAAAAGAAAAGCAGTCTTGGAGTAATCTTCAAGAATCATCTATGTCTGATTCTGGCCATGTCAGATGCAGGACTTAATCTATTAAATTAATGATACAATATTATTTGTTAAATAGAATATCTCTTTAATTTTTTTTCCACAGTTCAAAAAATTGGTTTTTATTCAAATTTTAGTAAAATGCCTACTCATTACATTATGTCATTTTAGAATAGTTGTGCTTTCTTTTTTTCTTTTTTGCCGACAACACTATATAGGCCGCCGCTGTTGCCGCTATTTCATCATCTTGATCCATGTTTATCAACCGCGGTGAAAACACTAACCACAACTAAAAAAGTTGCTCTCTCTCAGTTTCCAGAAAAATTAAAAGTTCTGTCAGTGGAAACAAAAAGTTTACATTTGTTACCTTCAAATTCCTAAATTCACAAACAAGAAGAAACACAAGCAACAAAAATGTTGCTAAATGTTGCTATTTGTTCCTCCGGTGGAAACGTAGCTTACGTTTAAAGGGCATGCGGTATAATATCACAAAAAACACTCAAATTTTTTACTAATGCGATTTTCATTATGTCGTGAATGCAAGAGGAGATCGAATATTCTATTTTCTTTTTTATCTTAGGGCTAAGTACCAACCCTTAAAATGGCATGCGAGGCAAAATCATTTGACCTTACTGTGACCTACAGGTTATTACCTAAAAGTACTAACCTACCGTGAGTCTGTGAGTGTCTTTTTATGCGTAGTTAGCTGATTTATATTTGTATTCTTAAAGGAAGAGATAACGATAGATCTCGAGAAAAACGAAAGATTCTCGGCAAGGGAAGGAAGTTCCCTCGTCCAGACTCAAGCCGTTGAAATGATAATATAATATTTTTTTTGTTACCAAAGCACCATTTTGAAAGGTTTATTATATTAGCCGATGTTCATTTATCATTTGTTATGGTTTAAAAGCTCTGTTTAGATATATAATATGTATGATTTAGACCTTTACAAATATCATAATGAGTATAGATGTGTATCCGTCTTTTTCGCAACGCATCAGTGCGCTTGCGATTGGATTTATGTTTAAGCTAAGCCAGTATAAATGGCTTGGTATCAGTTATGCTATGTTAATCACAACTAGGTTGTTATTAAATTGCATGCAAGGTTATAATTAATGATCTAGGAAATTAAAATTTTCAGGCACCAATATTAACAAATATATAGTTCTCTCCGACTTTAATACATTAATTATCAAAATAGTGCTATTTCTTTTTAAATTCATCGCCATTAGGTTTTTATTGGCTTTTTTATCCTTTAACGTTCGTGTTTTGCTAAGATTAAGAACTGATGATAAATTTCAACCATTAGCAACTTTTTGCTGTCAGATAATGACATTATTGAAACGCAAAAAGTAAGACTAATTTTGGTATTGACTTTCTGTTTGACCTCCGATCAGTGAGGGTGTGAATTTTCTGGAATCAAGGAGAAATTCACCCTGCCATTTAGTATTACCGTGAAAGTGTAGTTTCGAAGTCTGGAGTGATTCCTAAACGTTTTTTAGAATCACAGGTGGTGGCGTTGCCGTGCGGTGGCTAAAAATACAAACTCGTAAGGGCAAAAAAAGGGCTCTGACAAAAATCGGTAATATCTGGATTCTTAGATTGCATTTTGCATTATCTAAATGTGCAATTTTTGTTATTTTATTGTTAATATTCGGATAATTTCCCATGCTTTAGAGCCAGACTCTGGAAATTATCACCCGAATGCGCTGGCGAAATGAATACTTGAAGGAGTTCAAGCCAATTAGTTATAGCAAGTAAGCAACTTTTTTATTTATAATAAATTTTAAATATGAAGATAGATAGAGACAGATTCATGCATCAAAATCTTCTTGGGTTACTCGCCAGATAGAACCGCTTTGATCCAGGTCTCAGGGTTTAGATTCTGTGCGTTTACAAAATTGTTTTTTTTTTAATTCTAAAAAAACCTTTGACAATTTAAAATTGAAAAAAAAACCTGTCAACCGTCCTGTAACAAGTCGGCCACAGCTTTTAAGATAAAAGAAATCTAAAGAGTTTGCTAAAATTTAATAAATAACTAAAATTAAAGTTATTTCAATTTTCTTACCAAATTTAAGGAAATTGTAAGAGGTTTTTTTTACAGTTTATGACGTAATGTAACAAATAACAGCTCGATTTGTCGCGACAGAAATATTTATTATTTTTAAAAATGATACATTTTATCATTTCTAAAAATATTTATTTTAATATTTCTTTAAATTAACTTAGCATTAAGCAAAAGTATGCAAACATTATTTAAATTAACAGATATTGAAGCAGTACAGTTATCATCTTTATTTGTTGGGCAAATTTTTTATAACCATTTCTCATTGTTTATATAAAATATCCAAAAGAAAATAACCCTTTAAAGATATTTTTGAACATTTAAAATAAACACAAAGTCATTGCTCTGTTGTCTCTAAAAAATATGTCAAAATAAAAAACAATGAGAGAACAAAAGTAACTATGTTATTTTAGGCCGATACAACCTGTACGAAAATCAAGGAAGATATTAGTGAAGAAACATCTGTCGTTCAAAAAATTTTAAGAACTTATAGGCACTTTCCTAATTCCTGAAATGAAGAGCGCCAAGTTTTATTGGTGCTGTTTAAAAGAAATCCATATCAATAAAGTGTTTGCGAAAGACGCGAATGATTTTTTTTTAAACGTCATTTTTTGCATTCGAAAAAACGGCTTTCATTTTAAATGCTATTATTTTGTTTTAGTTTTGGTATTTGTTATTAATATAATTTTTAGTTATAACGTCATTCTTTTTGTTTTGCTGTCAAGTTTTAGTGTCCAGCTTTTTTATTAATAGCGTTATTTTGCAATAAAAAAGTAATAAAGATGAAGTGTAAAGATACATAACGGAGTTACAAGATGCAGCTAACAAACGACGATGTTCAGTATCACCCTGTAGATTGAAAACTATGACAGTAACATTTATTTTATGCACATTCATATTTAAAATCTTTTTATTCAAAAACTTAGAACTACATATTTAAAACCCCTCGGTTGACAGTTTTTAGTAGTTTTAAGTTTTTTAATAAAATATTTTTAGAAGTAAATGCGTATAAAAAAGATGTTACTGTTATATCTGGAATAACTTTTTTGAATATGTTGATAAAATCCAAAATTTCATAAATTTTACATGTATTGACATACAATTTGAATATTTAAAGCTTTGTTGTGTAATTGTTTAAAAAAAAACGTCTGAAATAAAAAAATTAAAATGAAACTAAGTTCGTTTTGATATGGGGTTGACCCAAAAATTTTAAAAATTTCAGATTTTTTGATATATCTTTTGTTTGCATAAAGTTGGTATTGACAGTTTTTTTTTTAATTAAGCAGTAGTTATGTTGATTAATTTACTATTTGTTTTGATTGAGAAGAAATTATTAAGAAAGTATTCTATTATAATAATAAATAAAGTACCATTATATAGTGTAGTTAGGTAGGTACTATAAAAAAAAATCAGCAACGCTACTGTACGGGTTTAATTCAATTACTAGACACAAACGAGTTACTTGGTAAGTGTACAAAGTAATTAATTAAACGTCCATTGTTTGCATGTTTTTTCTTGGTTGGCTTCTTGTATATTGTCTACTTGTGTAGGTGCATGACAAAGGTTACAATTTCTTTAAAAATATGTTTATGGTTATTTAAAGGATCACTAATTTTTGACTCTAAGAATATGGTAGATTTGGATTAATAAAAAAAACAAAAATTATACTATAGTTATTTTCGATTATGAAAAAC
>JAHBCN010009798.1:0-33804 GCA_019359885.1 Listronotus oregonensis
ATTCACAAACTGTTTTTAAACTACCGCTGGAGAGTCCGATGGATTCCATTAAAGCGTTATTATAAAATACTTAAGCAAAAAAATATAAATAAATACGGAAGAAAAACACAACAATCAGCTGAGCATTGAAGTTGCAGAACAAATAGCGAGCTTTTTTAAACATTTCGTTTTAATTTGTTACATCAGAACTTCTCATGACGTCATTTGACGTTTATCGCATAAATTCAGCTTACTTTTTACCGATGGAATAAAGAACTTGCCCATAGTTATGTTTGGACGTCATCCGTTTGCCCATTTTGCCCAGAAGGTAGATTTATTTTATTAATTTTTGTTAAATATTCAACTTTTAAAACTATTTTGGATATGAACTTACTATTAAGAACTGTAATTTATAATATTTTAAAAAATTAAGACTTTATACTACTTGTAAACAAAACAAACAGTCAAACGGATTACGTCACAAATACCGAATGGACATTTAAATTTGCGTATATGGGCTTAAATGGGATCGAGCTCTCCTTGTTAAGTTTATCACCCTTGGGTGCAACCGGCCATTAGTAACAGAGATGATGATCCTTACCTCTAGAATCCATGGACTTTTACAACCTCATTGCACGCACACTTTCGTATTTTGTGACGCACACGACACGCACACGTTGCACATAACCAACAATCCGCAATGTTTATTTTCTTCAAAATTAAATAGGTATTATATCTTAAGTCTCTTACAATGTTAAAGTAAAACCCTTAACAATATTTACACATCATGTATCAACAATGTTTAAAGCAAATAATTTCCTCTTTTAGTAACAAGTTCTCGAAAATGGGTAAGTATAAAAATTGGCCATATTTTGTAAAAAACTGAGTTCTCTTTTATGGGTCCGGTGTAGTTTAGCTCCATTCGATTTGACAAAAATAAATATTACAGATAAAAAGAACACATTTTGTTTAGTAGATTTCCAAAAGAAAAAATCCGAAAAAATGCATTTTTGCAGTGAAAAATGAAATTAAAAGTCGAAAAAAAAAAAATACTATGTTTTTAGGTTAAGTAAAAGGCCAGAATTTGCGACGTTGTCAGATAAAAAAAATTGTTCGACGGCGCATTTATGATAAAGAAATTTTACAATTTAATGGGAAAAAAACCTAACGACAACAAACCCAAAAAACTAACCAAAACTAGGTAATAGTTTGAAAGTTGTTGTTGGTTAGTTCTGATTTGTTGTTTCTATAAAAAAACTTATTCTGGTAAATGGAAAAAACAACCTTTAATAATAACAAATTATCAGAAAACATCTGGCAACATTGCTTATTGAAGGACGCAAGTCAACAAAAATGTCTTTTTAGTGTATTCTTTTCACTCTTTTTCATTTTAGTCCGCCATATTACTCAGCATATTTTATACGGGAAATAAAGAAATTATTTTATTTTGTGATAATGTGAGTGAAAATTTCGTTTTTTCAGACCCTATGTGTTTTATTATGGTGTAACAAATACGTGAAAACAAAATTGGAATTTGTCTCAAAGTTGCCCCTTCCGATTTTGCCAAATTTGGGGAACGGGAGTTTTTTGGGGCCATTAGGGGAAACTGAAAAATTTTTTTTCGGCAATTTTTTTTTCGAGAATTCATAAAAGGAAAAAAACAACCTAATTTCACTTTTCTCCCCTTTTTTTTTACAAATTTTGATTTTTAAAAATTGGAAAATTTTTTAAAACACCTTTTTAAAAAATTATTTTTTATTATTTTACATTTTTTTCCCTTTTTGCAAACCTCCACTTTCAAGCGGGGGCCCATGATCCTATTTTTGTAAAAAATGGGTTGGCCGAACTTGAAAGTTGAATTTAGGAAAAAAAAAGGGGTAAAATAAATAAAAAAAAGGTTTTAAAAGGTGTTTTAAAATATTTGTGCCATTTTGTGTAAAATCAAGAATTTGTAAAAAAAAGAAGGGGGAAAAGTGAAAAAGGTTAGTTTGTTTTAACTTTAGATGAATATCTCGAAACGAAACGTTGCCGAAAAAACCCCGTATCCAAATTTGGGGAAATCGGAGAGGAGGCAATTTTGGGAAAATTCCCAAAAAAATTTATTAAAAAAAATTCTTTTGCAATGGAGCTAAAGTTCACCGTAGCCCTCTTTTATATTTTAGCAAAAATAAATGGTTATAAAGGGTTAAATGGATATGCTACAAATAAGATATTGGATGTTGAAACAAACCGAATAGTATGGATTGATATGGAGGTAAATATTTATTCATAAAATTTACTTTTCCATATAGGAGCCAAAAATAATTGTTCTATGGTACCTAGTGCATAAATAATCTGCCATAATGTCAGAATATTTTATAGGTTTTTAAACCTATAAAAAGAAGAAAAGAAACATAAAAATAGAACACTGGTCAATCGTTAATATTGGCTACCGGGAAGATTGTAGACAACATTTTATCAAATTAGGGGCCCATACTTTCCCATGTTTATATATCTTCCAGTGCCTTATATTCATTAAACATTACATTCACTTGTATTAAAGCAACCAGCAGGTCCACAGTTATAATACATGTAAGAATCAAGATTTAATCCATGACTTTTACTGACATAGGAAATTTAGGGGTGGCACCAATTGATTCTGTATTACATACTTCAATGCACTGCACATTAGGAGTTTGGATGACAAAGCACAATAAAAAAGTACCTCTTTAAAAATTCCTTTTTTTTCCGTTAGGAAACACCTGGGCACTAACAAAATTTTTTGTTACTGACGTGGGTGTAAGTTGTGATCGAATAATATTAAGTGAGATCAGTTAGTCGGCTCTGATATGGAATTCAAGGTCAAGTGCATTCAGAATTGGTAAATGGGGAAAAATCACCTGATGAGCTATGAGGGGTGCCTAGTTACTGCATAAGGGCTGTAGGTTTCACAACAGTTGTAAAATATTGCAGTAAGGCAATCCACCAGAAATCTGTCAAGTCCAGTCCCCCCACCTATAGGGCAGTTTTGGAGGGGTTAGGGGGGTTTTCGGGCTTTGTGCCAATTGAGACTTGATCGGCATAATAAGCACCATCAAAATATGATGTTTCATGTTTCATGCGAGGTTCTTTAAAATGGCTCTTCCATGACCAAGTATATAATATGAACAGATATCTTTTACATATTAATAAAATTATTACTATATGAAATAATGGTAGTCTAGTTATTTATTAATTTAAACAAATAGGTATTAAAAATAAAATATATTTGTATTTTGCAGATGACTGGCCTAAATGTAGATGAAGATAAAATTATGGAAATAGCTTGTTTGGTAACAGATTCAGACTTAAATATTATAGCCGAAAGTCCGGAAATTGTTATAAACCAACCAAAGGAAATTTTAGACAATATGAATGAATGGTGCAAAAATCAGCATGGAAAGGTATATTAGATATTTTATCAATGGATCCATTAGAAAATTTAAAAACTTCCATTTTATAAATTTTTATTTTTTGCTTATCCTAAAATTTTAGAATGTCTTGATTACAAAAACCCTTTTACAAGAAAACATTTGTGTTTTTGTGTTTAACTATTTATTGGTAAAAAGATAATGTCAAGGCTAAATTTAGCCAAATTTACTATATCAGTTGTAGTCAAGCCTTATTTGTAAAAAACAGAGTTGTTGAATGTACAAGGTGGCAGGCAGAGCTGTCAAAGTACTCTTAAATAGTACTTCAAGTACAAGTACCAAGTTTTTGATTTTTTAAAAATTACTTCAAGTACAAGTACCAAGTATTCATTAAAATGTACTTGCATTTTCAAGTAAAAAAGAAAAAGTATTTGAAGTAAAAAACCCAAAGTATTAAGTAAAAAAAGATTAAATAAAACAAAGTACTTGAAGTAAAACAAAGTACTTGAAGTACACCAAAGTACTTGTAGTAAACCAAAGTATTTGAAGTACATAAAAGTACTTGACAAGTATTTTTTATTTACTTGAAGTATTTTCTACAAGTATTTTTTATTTCTTAATACCTTTTTAAAGTACTTTTTTTTACCAAGTACATCGTAATACTTCAAGTTTTAAATAAGTACTTCGCTAAATTTACTTGGTCAAATCAAGTAAAAATCCAAGTATCTTCATAAAAACTAATCAAGTACAAGTACCTCCTAATAAAAAGTACTTGAAGTAAAATACTTGAAGTACAAAAAAGTACTTCAAGTAAAATTTTACTTGAAGTACTTTAAGTTTTGACAGCTCTGGTGCAGGTACATTTTTGCTGAAAATCTTTCAGAAAGATGTATACAAGAATTGAGATATACCCCTCACCTTTTATAATTAAATTTTCTACAAGACTGAGTTGGTTAAAAATCACTAACTGCATTATGCTTGTTGCAAAATGGTAATAAATTAAAAAAAGACAAAAACACATAGTTTTTAGGTGATTTTTTTAAACTCTTACTTCAACTACTACACTTTTTATCAAGGCATACTTGACTATCTACCATGAAATGTGGCCGACGTCCCCTAACTGACAGATAATTTAAAACATAAATATTTTAAAAACGGCCTAACCAAATGTCAATTAAACTATATATTTTTGAAGTCAGGAAAAAAAAAATCATTTTATCTAACAACATTCAGGGTGTTCCATTAACAAATATATAGTTGGTTGATTTTTGACAGTTTTTCAATGTTCATTTTTTTGATCTGAATGAAAAAACCGGTGGTTCATTTTTAACCTTAAAACTTTTGTATTTAATTTTTTTTTTATTGGCCATAATAAAGGCTGTAGGTGGGTGTCAAAATATAATGGATAACCCTGTACAATAAAAGAGAGAACAAACAATTAAAAAGAATGCTTCTCATCTTATTTTGATGTGGTATAATAAAAATAATAGAAAAAAAAGCTGCTGTTACCTTAACAGCATTTTTATGCTTATTAAATAGCCAAATTTTTAATAATACGTGAATATCTACAAAAGAACCTCCCAAGTAGCATTTAGGAAAAGTTTTTGGTAAATTTGCAACTAGTGATGGAACGGACGTCCGGTTCAAGTACCGAATCCGGCAAGTCCGGCCACTTCACCGGATTTCCGGTCCGGACGGATTTTTATGAAAAAGTCCGGCTGTCCGGCCGGAAATTTTTTAATGTTATTAATAAGGAAATATAATTTAATAAGCCATTGGAAATATAAATGAGGGAAATAAAAATCTTGGGTAGAAAAAGCAGCTTACATTAATTAACTGATTACCGGTAATCTCTAATTCTCTTACAAATAAGGAAAAACACTGTTAATAATCAGAATGTATCTTTTTCAAATTATGATGAATAAATAAAAGTTTTTCAGCATTTTGACTGGTTAATCTAGAACGCTTTTCTTCATAAATGTTGCCAATTTCTGAAAAAGACCTTTCTGAATACACACTACTTGCTGGGGCACTTAAATATCGTTTAGCAACTTGTGCTCTATCCACCAATGTATTGGATCAGGCTTTCTCTCCTGTGGGGCTTATTAAGATAATTTTCAAACTGGTCTTTGTTCGTTACATTACCGATTAAAGAAAAGGGAGTAGCAATTTTTTCAAAACATGTCCAAACTGACGGGACTTCTTGATGTTTCATGATTTTAGACAATGGTTCTTCATCACTATCACTGTCATGTACTGCTATTAAGTTTAAATTTTCAGTGCTTTCAGTGCTATTAGTGGTAATCTAATTGAACTTTGTTATCTTGTTTAAAACACACTGCTTCGCGAGCAAAATATTTTCTGGTGGAAAAAATGCTAATTTATACCTAGGGTCCAATACAGTAGCAATGACATAATTGGGATTCTGGTAAATTAGTTAAAATGATTTATATAGGATAATATGGGTATTCACAATGCAAGTAAGGGTGCGGCAACTAAATACGGATTTTTAAGAATTTTGAAGGCTATATAAGTAAACTATTCTACAAAATTGTTTATGATTTTAAAAATTTATAAAATTCATTATAAATTAACGAACTTTTTGGTGATTTTTATAACTTTTTTTTAGATTTTTTTAAGTGTGGTTTTTAAATAAGGGTTGCCATAATATATGACATGATATTACTCTAGCTGAATACTTTGCCTGTCAATTGTCTTTGTAAGGAAACTCTTAGTTTGCAATATTTCCTTGGTACTTTATTATCTTTTATTGTCATTTAAATGTAAGTAGCACTGATTAATATTTTATTTTTAATTTTTTGGGGAAAAAAGACATAGAGTTCGGCGCCGGACTTCCGGCATCCGGTTCGCTGGGCGGCCGGAAGTCCGGAGTTCGGTAGTCCGGTGAAACATGAGTCCGTTCCATCACTATTTGCAACAATGTAATCCACCGAACTACATTAAAGTATTTAGGGTCACCATTTTGTCAAGAAGATTACCTTATGGAAGTTTGCATGTAACAGTGTTGCCGATGTGATGAATAATTATTACTCTTGGGTGTAATTGCTACTTGGGCTACGATCGCATTAAACTCGATTCAAATCACCTGAAATACAGCATAAATTTTATGCGTTCAGTTCAATGTTTCACTTAGTCGGAATGTATGTTGTATTTTTTTGACGGATTAGGTTTAATCTGATTGATAGAGAAAACAATTGTACTGACTAGTTTATATTTTCATCAGACAGTTTTAGTGTAAATAAAAGCGTATTTAGTCTTATGCGTCTTTAGTATACATATTTTAGTTTAAAAGCTAACTAAGTATATAGCTAATTGTTTTTTGATTTAATTTTTTAGACGGGTCTAACAGAAGCATGTTTAAACTCAAAAACATCACTCAAAGTAGCCGAAAATACCATCTTGGATTTTCTCCAAAAACATGTTACATATCAAGCAAGTCCTCTGGCAGGAAACAGTGTATATATGGACAGATATTTTCTCATAAAGCATATGCCTAAAGTTCATAATTACTTACATTATAGAATAATCGATGTATCAGCCATTAAAGAAATATGTAGAAGATGGAATCCAGAAGTATATAAACAAATTCCGAAGAAGCAGTTTGATCACAGAGCACTTCAAGACATTAAAGAAAGTCTCAATGAATTAAAATTTTATAGGGAGCAGTTTTTTAAATTGAATTGATTTTCCGAAATTAAATTATAATTTAGAAAATAAGTTTCATAATCTGTGTAACATTACTTGATAGTTGCCAACAAAATTTTTTTATATTTTAAATACTATAGTATTTAGATGGATGGAAATAGTACCATTCTTAGTTAAACGGCCGAGTGATGATCGCGTTGTTAAATTTAGCAATGGACTTAGCAATTGTTAAAATTTAACAACGGTTTAGAATGTTTAACAAAATTTCAGATTTTGACAGGTTGCTTACTAAAATCATTAAATAACACTGACAATGACGATTTATTAAACATTCTAAACCGTTGTTAACTTTTAACAATTGCTAAGTCCATTGCTAAGTTTAACAACGCGATCATCACTAGGCCGAAAGTGTTTCAATTTTAAATAAATGAAAAATGCAGCGGAGTAACTAACCAAACGAAATCAATATTTACCACTGCATTTCAGTGCGTATGGTTGATATGGGTTATGACGTTTTATTCGTATTATGAATAATACCGTAAAGTTTTTGTTAGTTAGCCTTAATTTCATGGTCGAATTTTCATTTCATGATTGTCTATTTTGTTAAGTTGTTATTTACTATTACATTACATTAAAGAATGTGCAATTTTACAGGGAGCACTTTTTTAAATTGAATTGATTTTCTGAAATTACATTTCTAATTTAGGAAATAAGTTTTATAATCTGTGTAACATTACTTAATAGTTGCTAAATTTATTTTTTATATTTTAAATACTATAGTATTTAAATGGATGGAAATAGTACCATTCTAAGTTAAAGTGTATCAGTTTTAAATAAATGAAAAATGCAGCAGAGTAACCAACCATTTAGGTGGATATGGTTGACTTTGGTTATGACGTTTTATTTATATTATTATGATTAATACCAAGAATTTTCGGTACTTCGCCTAAATTCGATGGTCGACTTTATTTTATGATTTTGTTATGTTGTTTTTTACTTTATTATCTACACTCTCAACTGCAAATTTATACTTTTAAAATGGTCTTTTATATAGAAAAATTAAGTTATAAAAAAAAATACTTAAAATGTGTTCCAATATTATCATCCAACTATGTGTACTAAGAACTTACCTAATTTTTCATTATTGTAACTGGCTTTTCTTAAGATGACACTGTATCACCATCCTTGCAATTAATAGTAAATAATATTTTATAGATACAATAAATGTCACAACTTAAAAATCTTCGGTGTAATGAATAAAGTAATATTTTTATAGTTTTTTTTTGTTAATTGCAAATTCCCTACCACATAAAGATTTATTGATTTTTTTCACCTAATCATTTTATAATTGTTCTTGTTTTGTTTTATTTAATTTCCATTTTCTTCTTTATTGTTTCTTTCACATTACCATTTTACATCTTAAGCATACAACTTATTTTACCCCGTTTACATGGACGTGACTACTGCCCAACTAGTGACACATTCCAAGTTTGATTTGGTAATGTTTTGGCACCTTTGCTGCACTAAATAAGAATATAGTCGAAGAGCCCGTGACACATGTTTCATAAAGCGTTTAATTCACATGGGGTGCGCAGGGTAAAGCTGGTTTGGGTCCCGGGAAAAATAATAATAATAATAATAACCACCTGGAAGACTGAGCATAAGGTCCCCATTTGTTTTATGTGGATGACCTAAAACTACGCAACTGCGAAAAAAAAGTCTCTTAAAGTGGTCCAGAATATACCAGAGATTTGGGAAATGGATTTTTTCCTACAAGTGTGCAAAATTTAAGTTTGAAAAGGGGCCGGGTACGGGAACAATTTGAAAGCTGACCAGCTTGCCGATGGGCGCTACTCCCCCCCAAGAAACAGAATTATCGATATTTAGGTATGCCCAAAAACCGGGACACAAGATGTTAGAGTGTGAAGCCGAGCTTAGAAAATAAGGGGGACGTTTACGAATAATTTGGGAATCTGAATTGTCTGGACTAAAAAAGGCCCTTTGCTACTAATATGCTAGCAGTTCCTGTATTTTTTTACTTTTTGGAGTGGTTAAGGGACGCGGGGGGAATGCGCGAGCTGGACATCAGTAACGAAAAATGATGCACTTCCTCATTAAAATCCGAATCTCTTAGAAGATCCTTAATAAGTGAGCAGGGAGTTTTTACCGAAATTGAAAGACTCAATCATTAAAAACCTTACTTTTGGGGGTTTTAAAACTGCGACCCAACGAAACCGAGGGTTTCCCACTAGCATGCCCGGATAGGGTGATAAACACATTGGTATACCGAAGTCGTTTTTTCATTCCTGATACTGCTTGTCGACAGCAACCCAAACACTTAAGCACTTATTTCAGCTTGTAGTGCATGTTAATGGTTACATCCACCACATAAGATGCGCTTCGGGTATTTATTTCACCTAGACATTATTACGGGATTGAGAAAAAAGCAATTCTGCCATTTGCTCCAGGTGATATCGAGGCAGTAGTAGAAAATGACAACTTGTCGCATATATTGGGAAATTTTGCATTCCCAACTACGCATCAAATTCGTGCCAATAAACCTGAATCGTTTTCCATTTATTTTTATGTAATTGAGTTCTCGGCGGAAACCAAATCGATATTAGGGGGGAGAAACGACCCAAAAATCAGGGTTTTTTTTTCTTGGCGTGGGTTAGTTGTGTTGATTGTCGGCGTTTTGGGGGGAGAAGGAAAATTTTTGGGGGAGCGGAAGTGTATTCCCCCCTTAACTTCACCCGAACAACTGGTGATGAAAATGTAGAAATCGGTTGTCCTTGGGTCCCTTTGTTTACTGAGGCAAAAAGAATTGGCCGAAGATCACTGACCGAGCGGACGCGAGGAGTGGTCTTTGATACGGATGGCCTTCCGTTTGCTCTATGGGGGCGGAGCCATAGGATACGTCGTGTCGGATCTTTTGTAAATAATTATAATATAATGAAGGAATAAAACTATAAATAACAATATATCGATATTAAACATTTTTATTAATAAAAAATTAATTTTAAAAATAAATTCTTAGGAATGTTTGGAAAAAATTTTAAAATAATACAAACCGAGTACATAATACATTATTTATTATAAAAAACATTTTTCTTTCATAAGGTAATTTTTTTATTTTTATCACAGTATTATATCAATATTTCGGCTAATTTCGTTCTACAAACGGAACCAGGATATTTTTTGAACGTTCTTTGGGGCATTCGAATCTTTAAATTTTTATTTTACCAAATCATTTTCGAGAAGGTGCGTTCGCGTGTAATTTTTAAATCGAACCTTATCAAATAATAATTTTCATATTTTAACAACAGTAATCTTTTTCAGTCTAGTGGGGGTGCCACGGCACCCACTGTGCGCACGCCTATGGACGCTATTAAAATTTTTGCGTAAATCAAACACGTCTTTTTTATTTTTAGAAATATAACTTTGGGGTAATTTGGTTTTTAATTAACCCCCTCCAAAGTGACCGCCTTTTTAGCTTTAATCTAAATCTACTTAACTTTCAAATGGTCTTTGTTGGCTTTTGAATCAGACGTTTTTTGGCAAAAAAAATTCACACCTTTTCTGTATGCACAGTAACTGCATCTTCCACATATTTCTTTAATAGTTAATACATCGATTATTCTATAATGTAAGTTATTGTTAACTTTAGGAATATGTTTTATGAGAAAGAATCTGTCCATATATACACTGTTTCCTGCCAGAGGACTTGCTTGATGTGTAACATGTTTTTTGAGGAAATCCAAGATGGTATCTATCCTATCTAGACAACTAGGTAAAATTTCTCTACCTGAATCAAACACCGAACACTTTAGTGGGTTTTTGACCAATCACTGACCAACATTCTAAAACTTTTTTGCCTCCTGGAATGATTGTGGCTGGATTTTATATATTTTGGCCTGCTGAATCCAGATCTAGCTTCAGATTTTCGATATCAGCCTTCAATAATGAGGGAGAGACACATGTTTTGATATTAAGCAAAATTCAATAAAACTCACTTTAATACTGATTTATTAATTTAAAAATAAAAAGGTATGATACATTCTAGTAACAGTTAATTTATGTTCAGTATAAACATTTTCAAGTGTTATTTTTTATTTTAATATTCATTTCTCGAACTCTTCCTTTTATAAGAAAGACTGGATGTGTCTCGTATTAGGGTCCAGCAATAGTCGGCTAACATATTCGGGCTCCACTCCTTCCAGTATATCTTTCTCATCGATGCGATGTCTTGGTGAAATCGTTCCCCATGCTCGTCCGATATAGCTCCTAGATTTTCAGGGAAAAGTCCAAATGGGAATGGAGAAAGTGAAGTTTTAGGGACATGTTGCATTTTAAAATATGATAGGCCGTGAGCAGTTCTTCCACGAGTTCACGATAATTTTCTGACTTGGTGTTTCCAAGAAAATTTTTGCAAACACTTTCAAATGCATTCCATGCCCGTCTTTCATGGTCACTTAAATGTCCGTGAAGTTGGCATCTTTAAAGAGTTGCCTAATTTGGGGACCAACAAAAATTCCTTCTTTAATTTTGGCTTCACTTATACGTGGAAATTCTTTTAAATAGTTGAAAGCATTTCCGTTTTTATCCAGTGCTTTTACAAAATTTCTTGGATCAATCCTAACTTTATGTGAAGTGGGAGGTAAATATATTTTTTTCTTCTGAACTAACGGTTCTCGGGTCAAATTTTTAACTCCAACTTCTCATTTTTTCACGTGGAGGCCAAACCTTTATTTTATAATGTTTGTCTCTTCGTACGGCTGTCCCACTCACACAAAAAGCAGCAGTATTTGTGGTCCTGACTGCAGTCCTGTCAATAACGCTACCACTTTCAAATCTGCACATATATTCCATTTGTGATCTTCGTACTTTATACACCTGAGTATCATCTTCAGATCGTCATATGTTTCTTTCATATTTAACGAATGAGCTATAGGAACGGATGGATGTTCATTTTATTATAAAGTAAACAGCTTTTAGAGTTGTTTTAGACGAATCTATGAATAGTCTCCATTTATCGGGCGTATATGGTAAGTTCAGTTCGACCATTAGCCAGGATTAATATCATGGCAAAATACTAAATCACCGTCCGCTGCAAAAAAATTTGTGAGAGTAGATTCCCTTGTTCTGTAGATGGACACCTTAACTCCTTTTTCCAAGAGGTTCACTGCTGCAGGCGGGATCCGAGAAGTTCCGCTTTTGTTTTCGGGAGGTCCAAGTCACGAACAAGGTCATTCAATTCACCTTGAGTGATTAAATGAGGTGTATCGGGCAAATCAATGGAACTAGGGATGTAGTTTGGTCCGGTTTCTGGCGAAGTACTTCGAGAGTCTGATTCCGAATCAAGCGTGTAACTCTCAGGTGGTTGGGGAATGGGTAATGAATTGTCATGGGGTACTGTCGCATGGCAGACGGAACATTGGGATACTGAATGCTACGCTTAGTTTTGCTAGTAATTCCTTTGATATTCGTCATGCAAAAATAACAATCATCTACGTGATTACGAGGTTCTCCAAAACCATTGGAACTGCAATGGCATAGATTTATGCGTACCTTTTAGCCATCCCGTCAATGTTCTCGAACACGAACTGCAACACACTTTTGGGGCCCAGGACTTATCTTGATCGCCAACTTTACATCCAAAGTACAGTTCATAAGCCTTTTTTACTAGTGAAGATATCGGTTTTTGGTACGCCTTCGCGGTAACTTCTCGCCAAATATAACAGAATTTATCAGCTTTATTAACACAAATTCGCGTCGACATTTTTTCTTACACGTAGATCTATCTAATCGAAAAATCAACAGATGTTTACTAAATGATTATAAAATAACGACTAAAGGGATATTTCAAGCATAGATTCACTTTACCCGTCCATAATAATATGGAGCAATACGTAACTGAACGAAGTACAATGATTTATATATATATATATATATATATATATATATATATATATATATATATATATATATATATATATATATATATATATATATATATATATATATATATATATATATATATATATATATATATATATATATATATATATATATATATATATATATATATATATATATATATATATATATATATATATATATATATATATATATATATATATATATATATATATATATATATATATATATATATATATATATATATATATATATATATATATATATATATATATATATATATATATATATATATATATATATATATATATATATATATATATATATATATATATATATATATATATATATATATATATATATATATATATATATATATATATATATATATATATATATATATATATATATATATATATATATATATATATATATATATATATATATATATATACAGGGTGATTCACGTTGAGTGTTCTATTACAATTTCTGGGGTACAAAAAAAAAAGGACTTTTTGATATCTGGCATACGGCCATAATAGTTAATAAGCTACATTTTAAAAATATTTGGCAAGTGCAGCGTTGCCAGATCTAACCGAAACTAACGGCAACATTGTAATTTTAAATGGAACACCCTGTTTTTTATCGCATATTCGGATTCGACACAAAATTCCAAGTAAGTTTTATTAATATCTTCCTATACCTATTTCTTACCGTTTTTAAGAAAATAATTAATCACTATTTTTTTTGAGGGAAATCACCACGTTTAAAAGGTTTAATATTTACGTGCCTAACCGAGCTGGTTACTAGAATTTTTTTTTTGGGGTAAGAGAATGCATGTGTTTAAAAGATCTACAGCAATATAACCTACATGGTGTCACAAACAATTTTAACGGATATTAAATAATGATTAAAACTCATTTTTTTTAAATACAACATACTGTAGTTTAATCCATTTTTGAATAGACCTATAATTTACCTACAAAATGTTTATACATCTTTCTATACTCATCTGCCACCGTTTTTTAAATATAAGCAAATTTAATTTTTTTTAAGCATTTATTCCTTATTAATCAAACAAAATAAATAATTTTTACCTTATATTTCAAACAGTTGTCAGAGCAATTTAAAATACAAACTTCCATGGCCTACCTAGGTAAATTGTAAATTAAGCCGGTGGTTTACTGTAAGATGTTTACTGTAGATAGTATTTGAAAACAGGAAAAAATTAAAATTCGTTTGTATTTAATTTACTTAGAATTTTGTGTAGAATCCGAATATGCAATAAAAAATAGGGTGTTTGATTTAAAATTACAATGTTGCCGTTGGTTTCCGTTAGATCTGGCAACGCTATAAAATTTTTTAAAAAAGTAGCTTATCACCTGATGGCCGTATGCCAAAATTTTAAAAAAACCCCCTTTTTTTTGGTTTCCCCCGAATTTTTAAAAATTTAATAATAATTTATATATATATATATATATATATATATATATATATATATATATATATATATATATATATATATATATATATATATATATATATATATATATATATATATATATATATATATATATATATATATATATATATATATAAATTTGATTCATAAAGAAATGTCAATACTTCAGGTACGGACCGGGTCCAAAAATAAGAAAAAAAGTCTATCAAATATGGGCCCAAAAAGGGGCCCTTTTTTTTCCCCGATATACAGGGTGTTAAAGTTTTTATTTATATTTTTATTTTTTTTTAATTGTTTTATGTTTTGCGAAACATATTTTAAGAAAAAGAATTTTATTAAAAATTTAAATACATATTGTTTAATTATACATTTTGTTTATTTTTTTTTTTAATTTTGCTTTAATAAAATCAGATGCGTGTCATGCGTGGTATTTTTTTAAAATCCAAATATCTCGAAAACGGTTACTCAAATCGACTTTCAACAGGAATACCTTTTTGACGTAAAAATGATAAAATAGTTATTTTATTTACTTAAAAATGTAATACAGCACCGTACCAAAAAGTTGTGATTGCTTAAAATAGTAAAAAGACGTGTGGGTGGCTTCCCTTACAAGTAAGAGCCGTAATAAAATTAGATTCAAATCTGTCACACAACAAAACCCCCGGATACCAATTTTTACTTCAATAGTTACATTACCATAGATTTTATTTAAAAAATAGAATAATTAGATAAAAATTTTAACACCCTGTATTTCAAAAACGAAGGCCTTGCGGACCCATTATGGTGTAGCCTTTTAACTTCATGAATTTTTTCATATTTTTTGAAATGGTGATAGGGAGTCAAAAAAATTTTAAATCTATTTTTTTTCGGTATTTTTCGATATTTTTTAGAAAAAACTATCAATTTTATTATTATTTTTTTATTTTTATATTTCAATTATTTTTTCCTGTAAGTTCATCTTAAATCTTTTTATTCCAAAAGTAATTTAAAACTCCTATTCTTCAGAAAAATTAGAAAAAAAATAAATTAAACAATTTTTTTCTAAAAAAATATCAAAAATAGCGAAAAAATAGATTTTAAATTTGTTGATCCTTTATCAGCGTTTTAAAAAATATGAAACAATGCATGAAGTTAGATCTACTAAAGGCACATCACACAATTTTTTTTTCATCATAACATGGGTCAAAAGGCTTTGTTAAAAAATATTAAAAAATCTTAGAGCCTAAAAAGAAATTGAATTTCCCGCTAAAAATTTTTAAAAATGTGCCTTATCCGCGGTTCGAAAATCTTTATTTTCACCGCCTTTGGGGGGGGGGGAGAGGGAGCTAAAGCCCGGCACCCCCTACCCATGAATGCGCCTATGCTAAGATGTATCCAGAAAACCCTGTATTATTAAACAAATACCTAGAAAGAAAAAGTGAGCATAGCAAATAGATAATTTATTAAAAAACAAAAAACCAAAATTTAAAATCTTTTTTGGGTGGTGATGGATTAAAAGGAGTTATGAGTAAGACACTTAGGTTAGAGATTTTATGTACTTACTAATATAAATAATTACTTTATTTTACATGTTAATATAACAACAAATATAATTGATTACCACCATAAAACGTCTAGCATAAATAAATTACTTTTAGAATTTAATCAGGTCGTGCATCTTGGAATAAAAAATAAAACAGGTAATATCATGTGCAGGTGACTTCGTTTTTTATTAGGGTTAGAACTGTTTATGGGGTTTTTAATAGTTTTCTTAAAGAGTTTTTTACAATGACAACTCGTCGAGAATGCGGCCTGCGATTCCCACGGATGGGCCCCTCCACCGGAAACGGGGTGCTAGTCCGTAAATGAAACGGCCAACCTGCACCAAAATTAATAATACCCGTATTTTTTTATTTTTTACATGTGGACGTCATTTTTTAATGATAGTCCTCTAGACGTTTGTCTTACTGAGACTGACTTTGTCTAGGTCAAATGATACGTTTGTTATAACAAAAGGACAAGAAATTATAATCAACTTCTTTTATTTAAATTCTAAAAATATGCAAAATTAACAAATCGATGGATTAGTATGAAAATATTGTATTTTCTTTTTTTTTCAAAAATTACATTTCGATGGTTATAGATAGAAAATTACGTATATTATACATAACAGCTGTTACAAAAATTACATCTGCGCAGTGCTGCTTTCTACAGATAACAACAGGAACCACGTATATCAAGGAAGATTGGCTGCATTTTTTTTCTGTAATATTTCATAATTCTTTAAATTATTTGGTTAATTTTTTACTATTTAATTGTTATTTGTGCTTAAAAAAAACTTTTTGTATGTTTGTAAAATAAAGATTCTTTAGTTTTTTTTAAATTTTGTTAAATGTGTGGGGAAAGTACTAACCTTTTTCTTTTACAAAAAAAAAAAAAAATCGCTTGGATCAAGGCCAACTAAGAAGATATAGTAGCGTCATTTTTTTATCTTGGGACAGTCCAAAGGCTGATGCCTAAGTACTAACGTACCATGGGTGTGAGATTGGGAGGAGAGGGAAAAAATTTCTGAGGGTAGCAGATTCCATAGTTTTGAACTTGGGGATGAAGGAACGAAGAAAGCGGGAAGTTGGTGCCTTTTAACTGAATTTAAAAGGATGAAAAAAGTTGCACTAGGGTTTGCTTGCTGGGAGCTGCCAGAGAAGGAATTATATGGCAACTCCTCTGAGCAGAACCCGGGAAAACCTATAGAAGAGCCGATCCCCACAGCTACGGTAAGCAGAGGATGCCTTTCGTAAGGGTGGGATTATTAATAGACGAACGGCCTTCAATGGAGTCCAGAATGCTAAGTGTTGTAGGGGACGCCATTCCCAACAATATTCTAAAGAGGGTCCGTTTTGGGGATACATACAAAGTATACAGTTTGGGAAGAAAGAAATTTTTCGACCCCAAAAGGAATCCAAGCTTTTTCAGCTGTCGAGGCTATGGATGTAATGTGTTTTCCAGTTGAGGTTATTCTTAAAAGTAACGCCGTCAAGATTAAACGACTCGGCAGAACTTGGGCCCCTCATATGTAACAAAGACATTGGCAGACTTTTTCCGCGACAGCGAACATTACTGTGTTTTGAGGCATTAAACTGAACAAATTTTTTTTCCCTCCAAGATAAGTTTGAGGTCTTGTATGCATTGACCGCGCTTGTTTTCCAAATCAGAATTAACGGTGGCTTAAGAAAAATTGGGGGGGAATACTAGAAAAAAAGGAAAGGGGGAGAAAAAATTGTTAATGTGTAAAAAACAGCGGGGGCCAGCACTGAGCCTGGGGCACCCCAGCATTAATTGTAGAAGCTGGAAGAATGACCATCACAGTAACTGATATACGTCGTTAGAAAGGAAACTGGGGAGCCAAGAAAAACTTAAACTAGGCAGAGAAGCTAAAGTTTTTACAGAATGAAAAATTACCTTACTATAAGTATACTTTGGAACCTATTCTCGAAAACAATGAATTTAAATTGTACTGGGACAGAACTGTACTTACAGACCAAAATGTTGCCACAATAGACCAGATATTGTATTTGGAAAGTTGGTAGGAAAACAACACTGATCTATGTCGCTATCCCGAACAACAACAACCTACGGGAGAAATACAATGAAAAGATTGCCAAATACAGAAACCTAGAAACACAAATAAAAAGACAGTGGGGAAAAAAACGTCCAAACGATCCCCATAATTTTATCAACAACTAGCATTATACCAAAAACTTTTTTAAAAAACATCAAGGGACTAGGCCTCGGTGAACATCTGTTTAAGGCTATGAAAAAGGCAGGCACTTGCGACCGCTCGGACTGTCCGGAAATTTTGGGGGGAAAATAAAGCAGAACCTAAGAGAACCAGAGCCCAAAAAAATGGAAATTCCCACAGAGCTCAATCCTTTTGATATCTGAAGATATCTGGGATGAGTAAATGTTCCCCTTAGAGAGAGTGCAAAGCCGTGGGCTTGAAATCAAATAATAATACTAATGAAATAAAAAAAACTTTTAAATCACAATAAAATACATTGTTATTAATAAAATTAATTAATAATAAATTAATAAAAATTTAAAATTTTGGGAATGTTTGGTAAATATTTATGAAATAATAACAAATCAAGTACATTATATATTATTTATTATAAAATCATTCTTCATTCATAAGGTAAAATTTTTTTTTAAATTCGTTTATCACAGTACTTATATCAATATTTGCGGCTAATTCCTGTTCCACAAATGGAACCAGGAGATTTTCTAAACATTCTTGGCGTATTGTGGATCTTAATTTTGATTTTACCATACTCATGTTCGTGAAGGTGCGTTCGCGTGTAATTTTTAAATCGAACCTTATCAAATATTAATTTTCATATTTTAAATACAGTAATCTTTTTCAGACTAGTGGGGGTGCCACGGCACCCACGGCACCCACTGTGGGCCCGCCTATACTTAGGAGGAAGACCGTAAGGAGGAAGTTTGTTAAGAAGCCCGTCATGCCAGACCTAATGGAAAGCTTTTGATATGTCAAGAGTAACGATCTGGGATTCACCGAGAAACTCAAGAGACTTGCTTTAGTTGTGTGATCCAAACGAAAGAAGATCAGCTGTGGATCTTCTGTGACGGAATCCATTACTCTGCAAACAACAGAAAGAAGAAATATAGGTCTATAATTAGAAGGGAGAGTTTTGCATCCTTTCTTGGGGACAGGTTACACAGGTGCAGCTTTTCAGCTCTCCTCGAAAATGCCCGTGTCGTAAGAGATTCGAAAGAGGCGAGAGAGGCGAAGATGGGTGCAAACTTGCATTTTTTTAAGACGAATTCTGGTATGCCATCCAGCAAAGACGATTTTTTAGTATTAAGAGAAAAAAATAAAAGAAGAAGATTTCCTTTTTTTTTCAATAAGTTAGTTCTACTGAAAAAATGTACTAACATTTTCCTTTTACAAAAAAAAAATAAAAATCGCCAGAATCAAGGGCAACTAAGAAGATATTAATTTTTTGCAAATAAATAAAGTTACCAGCTTTTAAAGTATACCACGTTATGTTTAATGCAGGTCTATAAACTTAAAAAAGTGTAGAGAACTGCGTTTAATACAAACATTGAATTTGTTTTTTATCTTATGGTATGAGTTAAGTAATCTACACTTTGCAAATATAATCGGTATATTTAATAACGCACATGGAGTATTCAAAAAGTAAACATAAGCTATATAAATTAGATATGAACATAAATGCATCGTCAAAACATTTGAAAAGTATACAAATACAGCAAATAAGATTTGAATTTACAGACAGACAATTTGTCTGTCGATATGTTAATTTCAAGGTAAAATGGATTTAAGTACATATAATTTACGTTCAAAGTCAATTATAAGCAGGATCCCTATTATAATTTACATAAATCTAGAGACACCATAATTTAGAATTGTGTATTGTCACGGTTAGTTTTTATTCCTAGGTTTGTTTTTAATAATTTAGTTTGTTTACCTTAATGCAGGTCGGTTTTCATTTTTTTTGCAGTTTATTTTTTGGGAAAAGGCTCCAAATTTGATTGTAATTGCTGGGTTACTTCTGTTTTTCTATCGTATTTGGTATTCTACCTTTATGCTTTACGTTGTTTTACCCCCCTGGGATTATGTACTAAAAAAATTTAAAATTGTTATTTTTGGGGAGCTGGGTAAAGGGAACTCAAAATGCGTAACGATTCCAAGAGGCGGAAAATTCCTTAAAAATTGTGCGTGCGCACAGGGATTTTCATTATTTTTTTTATATATATTACGTCAAGCGTTGGGCAAGTTGAATTTCAGTAGGAATTAATTATTAATTACCCTAATTACACCAATTTAAGGGGTTTGTTGTTGGCAATTTATTGCGAAAATCGCAGTTTTATTGAATTATTCTTTTTTTGTTATTTTTTTTGACAGTTACGTTAATTGGCTACGCTAATTAGCGTTAAAGTTTTAATAAATCGCCGTTAGATGGCGCTGGTGTATAGATCATTTGTTTCTTTTAGTATTAATTAATTTTCTGGTGTTAAATTGCCTTCTTTTGGTAATAAATTTTAATTACTAAGTTTTCTTTATTTATTTAACAGTTATTCAGCGCATTCACCATTTTATTGCGATTATATATATTTTTTATAAACTTTTAAATTATAAATTTAAATTTTGTAATCTTTTAACTCAGCGCATTCACCATTTCATTTTTATTATATATATATTTTTGTAAACTTTTAAATTATAAATTTAAATTTTGTAATTTCATAACCTAGCGCATTCACCATTTTATTTTGAATAATTTTTTGTGTATAAACTTTTAACTTTTAAACTACAAATTTATAATAAATTATATTAACTAGTTGTTTTAAATATAGTGTTTTATTTGGCTCACCTAGTGTCTCCTTTTTCTAATGTTAATATTGTTTAGTAAAGTTTTTCTTGTCTTTGAGTGGTAGTAAAGTTGAACGAGAGTTCCCAATTAAATCTTGGAAGGTCTCTGCTAGGCCTGGCACCAAAAGCAGTGGCGCCCAGTTTAACCCCCCCTACTCTCCGGCAAATGAGTTAGGGCATTTTTGCACGCTCTCTCTGCTACTCACCTTCAACTTTACTGTACCTTTGCTATTTATTTGATATTAATTTTAATAAAAAAAAAATAATAATAATAATTTTTTTAAAGGCTGCCAACGGCCAAATAAAAGTTGGAAAAGTGTTTTTAAGCCAAAACACTTGGGCTAAAGCTATTGCGTGACAAATTTTAACTGTCAAAAAAAAAACAACAAAAAAAAGAATAATTCAATAAAACTGCGATTTTCGCAATAAATTGGCCACAACAAACCCCTTAAATTGGTGTAATTAGGGTAATTAATAATTATTTCTACTGAAATTCAACTTGCCCAACGCTTGACGTAATATATAAAAAAAAATAATGAAAATCCCCTGAACCACCAGCGCGCCTTAAGAAAACCCAAATAAATCTATTAATGTACCGTTTTATACGGAAAATACTCAGTTAGAATAAGTCTAGAAGAACTTACCCAAGATGTTAAGAGGTATTTTCCACCAACACGTGATCCCTGCGGCGTCGAACTGCAAGTCCTGCAATGCGAGATTTCTTTCCCGAAACAGCCAAAAAGGCACGCAAATCAACAAAATCCACACAAACCAAAGGTAACTTAAATCGGGAAAGATTTTGGGAAATTTGCAGCACAATCCTACAAAGATGGCTTGAATGCCAGAAGCTGCAAATTTTCCTAGTTCTCGGCTTGAAGAATGACTTTTCAAGTGTAAAATATGGCCGTTGGCCCTTTGTCCTTCAAAAGCACCAGTGTGCGCCCGCACAATGCTGCTACTTCTAGGACTCACGCCTCTGAATCGTTACGATTTTGAGTTGCCTACCCATGCTGCCCAAATAACAATGTTAATTTTTAGTACATAATACCACGAGGGGTAAAAAAGCAACGTAAAGCATAAGGTAGGATACCAAATAAGATAGAAAAACAGAAGTAACCAGCAATTACAATCAAATTTGGAGCCTTTTGCCAAAAATAAACTGCAAAAATGAAAACCGACCTGCATTAAGGTAAACAAACTAAATTATTAAAACAAACCTAGGAATAAAACTAACCGTGACAGTATCTAATTTCTTGAGGCACTTCTGATGATTTCCGTTCCATTTTTAATTTACGTGTATTCTTCACAAGAGAGGAACACAAAACGCTACTATACTACTAACAATATTATAACCTGTATTTTAAGAATGTTAATACTGTTTAAAGATAAGCAAATTCCATTTCTTATGCTTTATTTTATTAGTGGACGAATAATTTTTCTTGATACAGTTTTATTAAATTGTTTTTTTTGTCCAAATAGTCTTAATAAACATAATGACTTTAAGTTATTTTTAATTGGCAGAAAAATGTATATATGATGTCTCATTTTAAAACTTTTAATTAAATAAATGTGAGATTTATATCGCTTTTTTGATGAATGTGCAAGTGGACGGCTATATCAAATTTTGTAGATTACTTTTTAAAATTTCAGTTTACATAAACTTTATTTAACTTATATTACTGAAAAATTTGTCGCCACTGAAAATATTTTAAATATCTTGAGTTAAATTTTCTTGATTGCTTTTATCAGGACAGGTCGGAAACAACCAGAGATAAAAAAATGTATCCTCTTTTAAGCCAGCCCGTGTACATTTTAGAAAATATAAATCACACAATATTAGTATTTGGAAAAATCAAAGATTATCTTAAATTCCTGTGTTTTATGGATATCTTTAGCTTTTCCCACATGGGCCAGATGAATACTGATTAAATTAATCGAATACGGCCGCCTAAAGGCTGGGTATATTTGTTAAAATATATTGTTGATTTTTAAAATATATTAATACCAATACAATTTTTAGAATATACAACTGTACATTTAAAAACTTTTATATTTTTATACCTGTCTCTTAATATTTCATATATTTTCTGTTTAACCTATTAAGTTCCTTACGAAGTATGTTTGATGCTTGTTTAAATCCTGGATGACAGTGACATTAGAAAAAATACAATTTCATCAAATGTAAAAATTAAAATGCAACACCAAACATAATTAAATTATTAAATTTTATTAATGCGTACCATTATCTCACGATCTCCCTTACAAGGTGACTCTGGTTAGTTTTGGTCAACATTATTTGTATGGTATTACATAACTTAAAATTATATTTTAAACCAAATTACTTAATAATACCTATAATGCGTTTTAAAATGTTAATGGCAAGTTTGAAGCATTTGTCTGTCCGATAGTGAAAATTAAAAAACTTGAAGGCGGAACTTTTCTCAAACTACTCTTGCAGCCATATTATTTCTTTCTATTGTTTCAATAGTTTCTCGTCATTACTGTGATAACCAATATATCGACTCTTGATTACGGTACAAGAAATACCATATCTTTGTTTGTTATTCAAAAATAGAGTACTTTATTTTACATTTTTCCTAAAAGTTCAGTCATCCAAGGTTCAGAAACGGAGTTTCCAGGAAAAAAATGTAGAAGTTTTTTTCTCATCGGTTCATTATGTTTTTTAGGCTGCTGAATCCGAATCTGAGGTTTTGCCAATTCCAAAAGGTTGGAATTGGCAAAAGTGAGGTCGATAGTCAACGAGCCTTTTTTGGAACAAATTTTTATTTACACGAAAGAAAAAAGCAAAAACATCTTTTTTTAAATTTTTCATATTCAGTCGTCCTCATCTGCAGAATTATCACCTGAAACAACGAGAATGGGGACTTTAGATAACTATAATAAAAGCAATGCCGTTCGTGTTCATTATTAACAAAATTTAGTGTGTCTTTGCATAATAGACTTTAATACTTCTCAAAAATTAAAATTAATAAAACCAAAAATAGGAAAAGAAGAAGAAGTCATTACCTGCATAAAGCTCAGGATTGCGTTCGCAAATTATCCGTTTAGAAGGACCATGGTGTATATCCGCAACGACGTAATGTTTTCTTTTTAGTCCTTTCTTGTCAGTAGATTGCTCGAGCAATCACAGGATAGGAATCAAGTTGCTTTTAATAACTGCCCGTTCGCACTGTTCAGGTGGTAGAATTTTTTCCAGCCACTGCAAAACTTGGTGAAATACCCTGTAACTGTGTTGCTGGGCTGCAGCTCTAGTAAAGGGGATGGATGCTACATTTCTGCTAACCTTGAATGCTGATGACACATATTGTTTGTACTGCAGTCTATTGATTGAAGTGGTGCGATGGTCTCCACCATACAAGATCACTAGGAATATTTGCCCTGCCTCCGAAATTTCTTTTGCACTTGCACAGATCAAAATGTCATAATTATATTTTATCAAGTGGAGAAACCAGCGCCTATCCTTTTTAAGAGTAGTCCACTGACTAGAAAGGACTAAAAAGAAAACATTACGTCGTTGCGGATATGCAGGTAATGACTTTTTCTTCTTTTCTTATTTTCGGTTTTACGTTTTTTTAAAATAATATTTAAGTCTATTGTGCAAAGACGTACTAAATGTTGTCCATAATGAACATAAACGACATTGCTTCTATTATAGTTATCTAAAGTCTCCATTCTCATTGTTTTAGGTAATAATTCTGTAGATGAGGACGAGAAATGAATATGAAAATTAAAAAAAGGTGTTTTTGTTTTTTTGTGTAAATAAAAATGTGTTTTAAATATTTTTTCTTTAATCAAAAGCTTATTCCTCTTAAATTGAAAGTAGTAAGATTTCGTTTGAGCTAGAAGGCTCGTTGCTGGGCTCGTTGACCTGTGGAAATCCCTCATGTTTGCTAATTCCTTATATGTAACTAGAACATACCTGGCAATCATAAAATAAATAATTTTAGAGGTATATGAAGTTGATAGTAGGGCACCAGGGCGCACTTAGAATGTTTTTACCTTTTTGAGCGAAAAGTCAAGAAATGTCAATTTTTCAACACGACCTAACGACGTTATGGATGGTTCCAGACTTTAGAGTTATCATACGTATTTATAGGAAATTTTATTTCCTTTATTTAGAGTATTATGGTTATCATCCAAAAAACGCTTATTTTCGAGTTATACTTAAAAAAATGAAAAACGTGACGAAAATATGAGTTTTTTGTTAATCTCAGATTTGGATTCAGCAGCCCAAAAGACATATAGAACCGGTAAGAAACAATTGTCTACATTTTTTTTTCTGCAAAAAACTAAGTTAGTTCTGGTTAGTCTCATTTAACTAAAATAGTTTTTAAAGAAGTGAAATTTTGCCAAATAGGTAGCGTGTAATTTACAAAAAGTTGTTTATGTTAACTTTCCCTCTGATGGTTATATCCTTAAATGTTTAATTTTACTAATAGCTATCTTAATTTATTGTTGCTGATATAAAACTGTAAATTTTACAATTTAAGGCCATTTGGCACGGTCACATTTTTAATAACATTTCTGCACGCAGAAATAGTAATCAAAATACTAACCCGTTGCAAAGACATAATTTTGAGCTTTCATATAAAAAATTTCAGCAGAAAATAAGAACATATCCTAGTTTTTATTCCAAAAACGTGCACGGAATTGGGCAGAACAACTATTTTACCTGGTTTGACCCAAACAGGATGGAATTATTGCGGACAGTAATAAATACCATATTGAAAATTATTAAAATTTTAAACTGTGAAAGGCTTTCGCGGCCATTGTCTAATGTGAACTACTCAGTAGTTCGCATACTGTCAACCAGGAACAACTTCTGAAGATGCCAACCGCTTGTGTTGGCGAAACGTCAAGTCAACCAGACAATCGACACCGGCCTAACAGCCCAAAAACAATTGAAATATTAAAATTTTGTTAATAGCTTTTACGTAGAGATAATTAAGACAAATTCAAAAGCCCTTAGTTCTGTGCGGTTATGTTAGTTCTGGTTAGTTAAGTAAGCTTTTTATTATCCTCAATTATATTTCAGACGTGATAAATAACTAAAACAAGGAACAGTAAATTTTTCCGTTTAGTACGCAATTCTGCCATGGCTTAATCAAATTAAATTTATTCCATGAATTTTTGGGCCGCAATTTTGCCGTACATAAACTGGGAAAAAGTTTATATCTGCCTATTTTGGCCGCAATTTGAATATGCCCTGCATTATTTAGCATATTAAAAAAGTTTTTACTCTTACCATCTCTAAAGCCATTCTCTGGACTAAATCCTCCTTTTATTGCATTTATTTTGCTATCTCTTTTCGTGATTAGCAAAAGAATTGTTGAAAATGCAATTAAACATGCACCTATTATTTAAGCATATATCATCTATTTAGGTAGTTTTTAGAGTATTATTATTATTAAAAAACATATTTATTACAAGGTAAGCAGTACTTATCCCAAAAATTTTATCAGCAAATACTCCTTAATATAGTTGTATAGACAAATTGATACAAATGAATTTATAGAAAAATCTGTACAGAAGTACTTTCTTTTTCTATAAAAGAACAATAACAAAAAAATAGGTTAATTTAAAATAAAGCCTTGCTGCAAACGAATTAATTCTTTTTTTGGTAAAAATACAAGTCTCTAGAAATTACTTGGCAATGCTACTGCGTGTATAATAAATTTTATGGAAAAAATGTTATCATTGCAAACAGCAGTCTAATGCTAGTTTCGTTATAGGATTTAATAGGATTTCTGGGCTTAAAAATGTAATCAATGTTGTGATCGTGTGAAACGGTTTTAATATAAATAATCCTAATCTTAAAATAAAATATTAGGGTATTGAAATATTTACCTTTTCTTTTTTTAAATAATAAAATTATTAAATTTAAAAACAAAATAACAAAAGAAATATATTACTACGTGTAAAAACTAAATGTCAAATTGATGAATAATCACAATCACTTACCTTAATGCACGCAAATAAACAATATTTTTTTAATTACATTCGATTATCAGAAATTCAGCTTTGTTTTCCATTTAATGATTGTTATTGGTTTCTAGAAGGAATATTTTTGTTTCTATGCGGTAGGTACCTATCAACAATTCGTTCCACTAGGTTCTAAAATACAATACAATACTTATTGACATGAAGTCAGTCCGTAAAACAGCACTACTTACAATAGATTATATTATATTTTTATAAGGCTTATATCAGTCTATACATAGATTTTTATTTGAGTTAAAAGTGATTGTTTTAAAGTCTATAAATAATAATTTGTTTATAAGACACACGTTGCTTATGGTTAGTTATTATTAAAAATGTTTTACACAAATCAATTTTTTGCTATTGTCACTACTTGTAATCTCATTTATAAATTTCGTTTTGTTAAATGATGTTTAAAACAAAAAAAAAAGAATTAGATAGTATTATATTATTTGGAAAAACATACACTTAATACGTTCTATAGTATTGTGACAGATTCATTTTTCAGTATGTTTTCTTTGGGATTACTCGCCTTACAATTTTTTTGGAAAATGCCCAGCCCTATTGACCCCTATGAACTTGCAGATCGCCTGCAACAAAAAAGAAGAAAACTTCCCAAAAAACCCAAAAATTGAGAACACTAATCTACGTTTCGGTGGCAAGTCGGCCATCGTTGTCAAGATAAAAAAAAATAGAAAATTAAACCAAATTTTTAAGAAAATTTTGGATTTTAAAATTAGAAAATTTGTGGTGGTGTGTTAGTTGATTTTAAGTTTACCTGAAACTACTTCAGCAGTATTATTTAAATTAACAGACGTTGATGCTACACATTTATCTTTATTTAATAATATAAATGCACTTCCTTTAATTTAACGTTTTTTTGAACAAGTTTCCTTTGCTAAAATACTAAAAACATTCCAGTTTATTGTGTGGTTGTTATCCAATACGTGTTGACAGAATTTTAAGTTGTGGAATTTTGTGGTTTTAATGTATGTTCTATGTTCTTTTATGAGTTTGGCTAATGGTCTGGAAGTTTCACTATATAAAATTTATTACATTTACAAGGGATCTTATAAATAAAATGTTTTGTGTTTTCGTTTACATTGTATAGATTTGTTTTTGTTCCTTGAGATCTAATAGTGTTTTGTGTTTTAAATATATTACGAATTTTAAATTTATTACCTATTCGTACTTTCTTTTTTTGATATTTTAATAAAAAAAAGATGTAAATAATTTTGAAACTAAAATTTACAGAAAATCTACACAAACAATATATTAAAAACACAAAACACTATTAGATCTCAAGTAACAAAAACACAACCATACAATATAAATAAAAACACAAAAAATGTTATTTATAAGATCCTTTGTAAATGTAATAAATTTTATATGGGTGAAACTTTCAGATCATTAGCCAAACGCATAAAAAACATAGCGTATACATTAAAAACACAGAATTCCACTAATAAAAAATCTGTCAACACGCATTTGATAAACAACCACATAATAAACTGGAATGCTCCTAGTATTTTAGCAAAGGAAACTTGTTCAAAAAAAGTAAAATGAAAGAAAGTGCATTTATATTATTTAATAAAGAAAAATGTGTAGCATCAATATTTGTTAATTTAAATAATACATTGTTACCTATGCTTGATGCTAAAGTAATTTCATGTAAACTTAAAATCCATTAACACACCACCACACTTTTTTGTCTTTTTGAAAATTATAAATATACTAGTCAAAAAAATCTAATATGTCATTTATGACAAAATGTCATGAATTTTAAAAAGGTTCCAGAATATCCTAATTTTAAAATCCAAAATTTTCTTAAAAATTTAGTCTAAATTTCTATTTTTTTCTTATTTTATCTTGACAACGGTGGCCAACCCACCGAAACGAAGATTGGGGTTCTTGATTTTTTGTTTTTTTTTTGGGGGAATTTTCTTTTTTTTTTGTTGCAGTGATCCGCAAGTTCACAGGGGTTAATAGGGCTAGGCAGGCTCAGTTCGTTATACCCCGGGACCTGGACCGAAGTGGTATAAGGCGAGTAATCACAAAGAAAACATACTAAAACATACACTTACTCACAAAATTAATACACTACGTGAATTTTACTACACTCTAAAAGCAAAAAGACCATTTGATATGATCACATTTTTGGTAACATAACTTCGAAGAAAAAGTCTAAAGGTGTCAAGTTGGGAGATCGGGCTGTTCACTTCATTCTCATTTTTCCTCAAATCCACCTGTCTGGCAATGTTTGATTTAAAAATATACGCACCTCTCTGGAGTAATTTGGTGGTGCCCCATCTTGCTGATATTAAAATGCAAAGTTGTCACATTTCAGGAACTACTTAAAATATAGCATAAAGATCTGATATTTGGAGGTTTTAGTCAGGGCCGTATCTAGGTATGGCCGCGCCCTTGGCGGGACTTAACATTTGCGCCCCCCCCACATACCAGTGGATTTAGGGAGTATGGAATACCCCCCAACGAAAACGGAAATTTCCGAAAATTTTACAAAATTAAAGTGCAAAGTTGTAGGTTTAAAGCTTTTTGAACCGAAAATTGTATATTTTCGTTATATGAAAATATTATCCCACTATTTGAAAGAGACATGATTTACATAAAACAACTGTTTGTATCTGACTAAAAGAAGTAAAATGTAAACTGACTATACGTCCTTATTTGCAAATGATTAATCTTAGAATAAATTTTCTCAACAATAAAATCATAGTTACAAAAATACTGTGCATAGCAGGCCTACTAAAACGTAACATTTATACTTTAATAAATTAAATAATCTGCAACAAAAAAAGAACTAGTGTTGTTCCCAATTTATAAAATACCATTTTATCCGCAGCTTAAATATAAAAAAAACAAAGAGTGACATTTTTGCTGTAGGTATCAGGATAAATTGATATTTTATTAACAATTCATACATTTTTTCAGCCTTAATATATTAAAAATAATTAAATTAATTTTCTAAGTTGAACATTTTATAAAATTGTTTTGTTGTAGTTTATTTTTTTGAATAATTTTGTTAATAAGTAATAATAATAAAAATATGACTACCGTACTGACAACTGATGAAAAAAAATATTTTTTCATGGCCGATTTTGCGCCCCCCAGGTAGCTGCGCCCTTGGCGGGCGCCCATCTCGCCACCGCCTAAATACGCCCCTGGTTTTAGTAATTGTGGTGCGTTAAATACATTGTAATAAAAGTATACTTGGATTTGTATTTAAAGAAACCAAGTTGCCTTCTTTATCGCAAAAAGTGTACCTACTCTTGGCAACATTGCAGATATTATTATTATTAAATCGAACGTATACTAAAATCACGATGTAAAAATTTTTATATTTAACTTTTGTGCCGTTTTTAAAATACGAGGCAGTTTTGTTATTTCCGAATAAAATTCCAAAGTTGCCATATTTTAAAAAGTACATAGAATAAAGTTCTGACGTTTAGAGGTTTTAGTAATAGCGATGCGTTAAATCCATTGCAATAAAAGTAAACAGGACGTGCTACTTCAAAAAACGGAGTTGCCTACTTTATTTTAAAAAGTGTACACTGCAACATCGCGGATATTATCATCAAATTGAATGTATCTTCTAACCACTATGCCATAGTTTAAGTTAAACTATGACTATGCGGTAATTTTTACATGCTTTAGAATGTTCTGAGACTTTTAAAAGGGAGTGTATATTAAAACAATAAATTTTCGATACCATTTATCAAATGACAATTTTCTCTTAAACCTGGACTTAAGTTAACGTTAAGCCTTGGGACAAGTTATAATAGGTTTAACTATTACTTACCTAATATGAAGACTCACTACTTAATGGAAATAAAATTAAATTATTTACATTAAAAATAGTTTTCCATTATTAAATTAAGATATATAGGTTTATTTAATATAATTTACTTAATAATTAAATATACAAACGTTTGCTATCTAATTTTACGTTTTAAAAATATATGTTATGTAATTTTTAAAACCGGACACAGTCTAATTTTTTAAAATTATATTTACGCTGTCTAAGTTTCCATGGCGATTTTTAATTAGTTAGATTTATTTTTTGTGTTTAAAACAAGGTAAAAAAAAAACCGAAAATTACAAAAATTACCGTAATTAATTAATTTCTTTTTAGCTTTTTTGACCATTCTTATTTTTATAAGTCCGAGCACCAACTCTGTTTGGTCATGTCAGGACGTATCATTTATGATCTACTTTCACCGTAGTATTTTTTTAAAAGAAAAGTTTGAATTAAATACTTCCAAGATGGATTGGTTAGAAGAGGGATCCAAGTTCACTACCCCTTCCACCAGCGGAGCTTATTGAAATCTCTGACGTCAGACTTTAGGAAACGTGTGCTACGTCATATTTAGGCGGATTTATATCTGTCAAACGTCAAAGCCAACTGTCGAATTTTAAATGTTATTTTTTTAAAACCACGTGTTCTAGGAATATGGGCGCGTAAGATACTTGGGCTAAGACCTAAAATCGATGTACGCATTAACGCTTCATTTTAATTGAGAGTTCAGGAAATATTTACTAATATTGCAATAACACTTTGATGTTAAAGAAAGAAGGGCGGTTTAATTTTTAAAATTTGAGCAGCAGCATAATTATTGATTAGTAAAACCGCATGTTTTAAGCCATAAGGGCGCTTTAGTGGGTCCATTTGATATGATCACATTTTTGGTAACATAACTTCGAAGAAAAAGCTAAAGGTGTCAAGTTGGGAGATCGGGCTGTTCACTTCACTCATTTTTCCTAAACCACCTGTCTGGAATGTTTGATTTAAAAATATACGCACCTTTTTGGAGTAATTTGGTGGTGCCCCATCTTGTGATTTAAAATGCAAAGTTGTACATTTCAGGAACTACTTAAAAATAGATAAAACTGATATTTGGAGGTTTTAGTCGGGCCCCGTATCTAGGTATCCCGGCCCTTGGCGGACTTAACTTTGCCCCCCCCCCACATACCAGGGATTTGGGAGTATGGAATACCCCCAAAAAAACAAATTTCCGAAAATTTTACAAAATTAAAGTGCAAAGTTGTGGGGTTTAAATTTTTTAAGAAAATTGTATATTTTCGTTATATGAAAATATTATCCCACTATTTGAAAGAGACATGATTTACATAAAACAACTGTTTGTTTTATAAAAAGAAAAACGACTATACGTCCTTTTTTTAAATGATTAATTTAGAAAAATTTTTAACAAAAAATCATAGTTACAAAAATACTGTGCATAGCGGGGCCACTAAAACGTAACATTTATACTTTAATAAATTAAATAATCTGCAACAAAAAAGAACTAGTGTTGTTCCCTTTAAAAAACCATTTACCGAGCAAAAAAAAAAAAACAAAGAGTGACATTTTTGTGTAGGTATGGATAAATTGATATTTTATTAACAATTATACATTTTTTCAGCCTTAATATATTAAAAAAATTAAATTAATTTTCTAAGTTGAACATTTTATAAAATTGTTTTGTTGTAGTTTTTTTTTTTAATAATTTTGTTAATAATAATAATAATAAAAATATGACTACCGTATGACAACTGATAAAAAAAAATTTTTTTCATGGCCGATTTTGCGCCCCCAGGTAGTGGGTTTTGGGGGGCGCCCATCTCGCCACCGCCTAAATACCCCCCCCGGTTTTAGTTTTGGTGCGTTAAATACATTGAAATGTATACTTGGATTTTTTTTTTAAAAAACCAAGTTGCCTTTTTATCGCAAAAATGTACCTACTCTTGGCAACATTGCAGATATTATTATTATTAAATCGAACGTATACTAAAATCAGATGTAAAAATTTTTATATTTAATTTTTTTTGCCGTTTTAAAATACGAGGCAGTTTTGTTATTTCCGAATAAAAATTCCCAAAATTGCCATATTTTAAAAAGTACATAGAATAAAGTTCGACGTTTAGAGGTTTTAGTAATAGCGATCGTTAAATCCATTGCAATAAAAGTAAACAGGACGTGCTACTTCAAAAACGGAGTTGCCTACTTTATTTTAAAAAGTGTACACTGCAACATCGCGGATATTATCATCAAATTGAATGTATCTTCTAACCACTATGCCATAGTTTAAGTTAAACTATGACTATGCGGTAATTTTTACATGCTTTAGAATGTTCTGAGACTTTTAAAAGGGAGTGTATATTAAAACAATAAATTTTCGATACCATTTATCAAATGACAATTTTCTCTTAAACCTGGACTTAAGTTAACGTTAAGCCTTGGGACAAGTTATAATAGGTTTAACTATTACTTACCTAATATGAAGACTCACTACTTAATGTGAAATAATTACATTAAATTATTTACATTAAAAATAGTTTCCATTATTAAATTAAGATATATAGGGTTTATTTAATATAATTTACTTATATAATTAAATATACAACACGTTTGCTATCTAATTTTACGTTTTAAAAATATATGTTATGTAATTTTTGGCAAAACCGGACACAGTCTAATTTTAACATTATATTTACGCTGTCTAAGTTTCCATGGCGATTTTTAATTAATTAGATTTATTTTTTGTGTTTAAAACAAGGTAAAAGAAAAAAACCGAAAATTACAAAAAATTACCGTAATTAATTAATTTCTTTTTAGCTTTGTCTTGACCATTCTTATTTTTATAAATCCGAGCACCAACTCTGTTCTGGTCATGTCAGGACGTATCATGTTATGATCTACTTTCACCGTGTGAGTTTTTTTTAAAGAAATTTTAATTAAATACTCTCCAAGATGGATTGGTTAGAAGGAATGCCGAGTTCACTGACCACCTTCCACCAGCGGAGCTTATCTCGAAATCTCTGACGTCAGACATAATTGGAAACGGGTACGTCATATTTGGGCTGGCCCCCCGTCGAATGTCAAAAAGTTATTTTTAAAACCAGTGTTTAGGAAATGGTTGCGCTAAGATTTGGGGAAGACCTAAAATCATTCGCATTAACGC
>JAHBCN010009799.1:0-34155 GCA_019359885.1 Listronotus oregonensis
AATTAAAAATTTTTGTAAAAAAAAACAGATTCGGAAAACAAATTAAACTAAAAACAAAAAAATTCTTTTTCAAACTTCCCCTTTTCCCCAAAAAAAATTTTTATAACTTAAATTAAAAAACAAAATTTTTTCCTATTAAAAAGAATTTTTTTTTAATTTTTTTTTTTTTTTATATTTTTACAGTTTTTTTGTAATTTTGGGCCAATAAGTTTCTTTTTTTAAAAGGTAAAAAATATAAAAAAATTTTTTAAAAAAATTTTTTTTTTTAAAATTTTTTATTATTTCTTGACGAAACCGGGGGAACATCGTCAAATTTTCCCAAAATTTGGGGGGAAAAAAGTAAAATTTTTTAAAAAAAAATAAAAAATTTGTTTTAATTTTTGTTTTTGGTTTATTTGACAGTTGTAACTATGAACTTGCTTTTTTTTTAATCTCTTGGGTTGTTACTGCTCCGGACCACGGTTACAAACGTTGTTTATCAAGTGTGCATTTATTTTTTCTGAAAAGTTAGTTTATCCTATCAAGTAAACACGAGTACTTTTTGCACAGAAAAATCTATTTAAAAAGTCAAAAAGTCTCCATTTAGACGTAGAACGTGCCTCAGTAGGTGCCACGAAATCATTATTGCCCGAATAGTCGCGATCAAAATATGAGAAAATATGCAAACAGTTTTTGTCATGGTGTGATGGCAAACAGGCAAAGAAAAATCAATGCAGTGAAAAAGTGAGTTAAGTATATTTTGAATATCCTTCACGGAAATTCAGCGCATCAAGCCTATGGACGTTTTCTTTTATGTTGCGAGCCACAATTTCTTTGAAGAAGAACGTCGATATAAGTAAATACGTCATTGCCTACCAGTCTGTTTAATCAAGGTTTTTAATATTTATAATAATAAGTTGTATAAATTTGTAATAAAAATGAATATACTTTTAAGTATTAGTGTTATAGATTCATATCAGCACTAGTTGTGTTATGCCTCAAATACTAAAATAATAGATATGAAAACGTCATAACTAAACGCTTGTAAATAAAAACCATTTATATTTCTGTAAATGGAAAAAAGATAAGGTTATTAAAAATTGTTTTACTTTCCGTGATGCCTGAAGAAGCAAATACTATACTGTTTAAGCTTGCATTAAAAAAAGCTTTTTGACGATACAAATGAAGTTTTGGATATTATTCACATATCGTTTTAGCTGCCTTCTTTTATAATCCTGTTTTAAAAATTGAAGCATTTTTTTGGTCTGGATCTTACTATCTTATCTGCTTTCTTATTGCCCTACATGTTTAAGTATTCAAGAACACCAACACAAGTAAGTTCTTTTGTGGCATTCAAGGCATCTAGAGCTACTTTGTTGAAAAAATATGTATGGTAGGTAGCCCTTTTTACCATGCTCTTAAATAGTAAAGATGTCTGTCTAATGTAATGTGGATTGTGTTTTTAAGTAAAAGCTAGATGACTCTATAGAGCCTATTCTATAGTAAGTCAAGGTCAATGCGATATAGAGAATATTATAATTAGAAATACGAAACATCGGAGATTTTGTGAATCTGGTCCATACAAGAACAAGAAACAGAGAGGAAGGAATAGAGTAAGAATAGAAAGAGAAAGAGAGAGTAATAGAGAAAAGGGGGCGGAGAGAGAAGAGAGAGTTGCTTTTAGCGTGTTTACCCGGTCAAGTATGGAACTGGATAAAAACTTTGAGCATGTTTAATTCATTGAATATCGATCCATCAAAGTAGGCTTCAAAAGACATCTAGCAACATCTAACAAGATAATTAAAAAGTCAAAATTCAAACTTAAATCTGTCTCAATAGTCAAATGTTTTCTTTTTTTATTTTTATTGCTAATTTAAATTAGAACATGAAAACTAAATAAAAGCAAAGAGAGTAAAAGAAAATAATATTGAAAATCTCTTTAAAGATTAAAAATAATTCATTCCGCAAATCCCTTAAGCGGGCAGCAAAATTTAATTACTAAGAAATCTTTCGGTGTACAGGTAGAAAGAAATTCTATGATTTATTTTTATATTTCGTTTACCCAATACAAAAAAATTAATAAAGCTGGGATAATAGTGGATAAAGACCAAATTAAACCTACAATAGAAATTATTTCGCTTGCTAACGAAAATAATAATTTCATTAAACCTTTTTTTTATTTTGCTTGTTTGGGTTCAAAGACTCATGTAGGCCCTTTCATAAATGTTCCTGCCTTTTGGGATTGCATTTCTTAGGATTATTTCTGGTCGCTGCGTTCTTTTCAACCATTGGCGTACGCTTTGCCAAAATTTAGCTATATTTATTTATATTTAATTTAGCAATATTTTATTTACAATAAAATATATTAAAACACAAAAAAAAATTATGCTTTAAAGTGAGTTAAGTAAATAAAAGAATTCCTACATGGATTAAAATTACAACAAAGTAAGACTATTTGACTATTTTGTTGATTTGAAAGACAGTAAAAATAAAATTACTTTTTTATGTTTCATTTCTTTAGCAATCTTAACGGCTAAACGAATTTTTACACGTTATTTTTTGTTCGGTATTTTCTTACAGAAGTAGTTTTATAATTTTTTTGATATCATGCTATTTTTTTTAATTGTAATATTTCTATACCATAAAGGAACTACTTATATTTTGCGCCTTGACAAGACTGAGTGTTGTCAGGTGCCATCCGACATTTTCAATAGAATGTTTAACACTTTTTCCCGCAACTTTCTTAGAACGTTTCGTTACTTGAGCACAATTTGTGTAACTATAGTTACTTGAAAATTGTGTATTAGCAAAAAAAATTAATCAATTCGTGAAAATTTTTATAGGTAACACCATAAGTGCTCAAATTTTGGCCTGATTTCGAATAGTGCTCGCTTTTGGAAATTTAACTAAAAGCAAGTATTCGAAACCAGGCAAAAAATATCCGGCTCAAAAATGAGCACGTAAGGTATTTGGTATTTGTTTTCTTGGTATTATACAAACGAATATGACACATTGTTGACAGATTACTCAACAACATATAACACAGTCGTTACTGAGGTAACGATTCGTGACACGATTGACAGATGCGTAAAATTATCGATTTTTTCAGCCAGTTACATATTCCCTTCTTCTTTTTAATCTGATAGCATATTTTGATTTTTGACATTTCAAATAAGTGAAATTGTCGTGCAATGATTTTTACTTATTTCGACTTGGATTATCAAGGCAGAAGTGCCATGATCAATCTACTTTTACTTTTGGCGATAAAGCCTCATCCTTTTTTCACTGTAAAACGCAGGTATAACACATTTTATTACGGTCGTCGGTTGATCACTGACAAAAATAAATGGTTGTGTCAGTAAACATAAATGATAATGAAAAAGTAATAATGCAATATTATCCTTTGACATACTCTAAAACTAAATGTTGGTCGCTACAAAAAAATGTTTAAAAAATACAATGGAAATGCTTTAGAAGACGTATATAGAATTGTAACTGATAACAAACTAGGGATCTATACGTATGAGCCGGAAACCAAACAGCAGTTTGTGGACTCTATGAGTGTTTCAGGTCCAAAAAATTGTACCAGTTTCCGAAAAAAAAAAAAGAAATGGTTTAATTTAAAATCAACAAACTCAACACGTTGACACATTTCAGGCGCAGTAACGTCAGTCTTGCTTCAGAATCCGTTCCGTCCCAACCTTTATTCGTTGCCGGTTGCCGACGATATTTATATAGTTTTGACTGATCGTCGAATCCATGATTTTGCTCTAAAAAAGTATAATAATTTTATCCGAGAAACGAAGCATTTTTTGCAAATTTTTTTTGCACTTTGAAATTTTCTTAGCTTTCCAACGCGAAAATTGCGATTATGTGAGCCGACTACGCCGTTTGAGCTAATATACCGCTTTCTAGTCATACATACTTGGAAAAAATATAATTTTTAGCAAATCTATTTTCAACTTTCGACCCAGCAACAAATTTCAATTTATCCTTCCTTACGGAAAATCGAAATTTTTCAGGTCAAATATCTAACGAAACCAAACATTTACAATTACGCAATCTATGAGGCATTGTCCTGAAAACCTGGTTACTCATAGTTTTCGACCTAAAAAACACATGGAAAACACCCGCAGGGTCCTAAAAATTTTATTTTTTTATCCTTGTTTGGCTAGTATGCGGAATCCTAGAGTGTGCCGTTAGCGATTTTCCGTCAATTCGAGATTCTTTTCATGATCAGAGCGATCTAAATGTTTTAGATTCGGCAAGCTAAGAAAATTAGCCTGTAGCAATACCAAATTTTCTCAAAAACCTAATATAGTACTTTCTACTTTCATCCCAAATCTTTTATCCCTCATTCTAGTTAAGAGACCAACATTTGGAACAATCCTTTTATTTCTAACGAATTTTTGCAAATGAATAATAAACTTATTCATTTTATCACTGAAGTTATCTATTATCTATTTTTTTTATTAATTTTCTTGATCTGATTCTCTTAATCTTTATCATCCAAAGCTATGGCAATTGAAGTTCTGTAAAATAAACCATTTTACATAAAACTGCATGCCCTGCTACTACTACCGCCTACTGACGACTAATGGACCTGTCTAAATAGGTAACACTGATGTACCCCCAACCAGAACTATAGACGGAGTCGGAACTGATACGGTACTGAGATTTTACTGACGTGTGTGAATAAACCTTTAATTAGCCATACGTCATCAATTCTGATTTGTCACCAAGAATAACCTCAACTGGCACAAGCGCATTACATCCATAGTCTCGGCAGCTTCAAAAAAGCTTGATTCCTCTTTCGAGCCAGAAAGTATTTCTCTTCTTTCAATCTGTATACTCTGTATGTATCCCAAATCAGACCCTCTTTAGAATATTGTTCTCATGTCTGGGGAATGGCGTCCCCTACAACACTTAGCATTCTGGACTCCATTCAAAGAAGAGCCGTTCGTCTTATTAATGATCCCACGCTTACAGAAAGGATTCTTTTTCTTGTCCACCGTCGAGCTGTCGGGGATCTGTCGCTCTTCTATAGTATTTTACGGCTTCTGCTCAGAGGAGTTAGTCCCGTATAATTCCTTCTGGCAGCTCCCAGCAGAGCAACACGTAGTGCAACTTTTATGCATCCTTTTACAGTTCAATTAGAAGGTCCCGACCTCCAGCTTTCTTCGCTCCTTCATCCTTAGAGTGTATAGCAATAAATCTGCTGCCCGAAGATTTTCTTCTCTCCAATCTCCAAATATTTAAGTCCCGTGTGAACAGACTTCCTCTCACCACAGTTAAGACACCCACGGTATGTTAGTACTTAGGCATAGGCCTTCGTGGACTGTCCCAAGATAAAAAAAAATGACTTCTTTTTCGCCAGACGTAAAAAATAAATTTCTTAAACAACATTCTTCGTCCGCAGAAAAAGCCGCTAATGCATTTAAAAGCCATGTGAACGCATAAACGCATGTAAAAGCCTATAGATTATATTGGGAAATATTTTTAAAAACAATAAAGTCATTTTCAGTGACAAATTGTAGATTAACACAGGTTTAAAAAATAAATATTGCCAATGCGCTCTTTTATTTTAGATTTATTAAACATCAAAGTTATTAGAAAAAATCCTAAAAAGTCCTTGCTTTTGTCAGTAAATGGAAATGCTAAAATTAACAATTTTCTTTGTGTTTTGTTACTTACATTTAATAAAATTTTCTTGATTTAAAATACAAAAATAATAAATTACCTAAAGTTCCAACTATGGTTTTTTCAAGATCAGCTGCTGCAATATTAGACCAAAAGCCTGCGGCAAAAAGCTAAGTAAAAGAAATACCTGTCCATTCTGCTCGTACAAAAAGCGAGTACAAAGGGGCATTCACAACGCAAAGAATGAACGTTATACCTACCTGTCGTTCTGATTTGCCAAGTCGAAAATATATTTCACCTCAGTAATCATTGTCAACCATTGAAAAAAGAATTCGCTTTTGTTCAAAATAGATTCCATACTTTCTTATTCTTAGATACCCTAAGATAAAGTATCATCGATTTCTTTTAACAAAATCCATTTTTTTAGCAGATTTGTGAAGATACATTTTTAGACCTTTATGTATGTTTTGACCGTTGATGGTTTTAAAAAAAGTGTAAGATAATCTTCTATATCAAATTTTGACTTCCATTCTTTGAACCAATTTCTTAAATCGAGTTTTATAGCTTCCTTCTCAACGTATAACAATACATGCGTTTTTTTATCGTTGGCACCATCATTTTTAGCCTTTTGTTGTTTATTAAGCTTTTGCTAGTTATCATGCAGAAAAAAATTTAGCTTTTTAAAATAGTTTTTGGGGGTTCCTAGTTAGAATTATATGATTTACGTATTTACAAAAGCGTTATTTTACAAGGAAAGATAAGATCCAGTAGTTTTATGGTAGTTGCGATAAATTAAAAAATGTAATAACACATTTTGTTATTATATTTTTTTAAAAGCATTCATATAGCAGCTCTGCACTCGTCCCCAAGTCTCGACTACACACTTTGCCCGAGATTCGCGTCATATACGTTTACGAATAATTTGTCACGGTTACGTTTATTGTTTCTGTCAACATCGAATGGGGAACACCGCGAAATATGAACGACAAGCCGCAAAAAAATTCTCATACGCGTTTTACGACTTTAGCAGGCTTTCGCGCCGCGAGTGTGAAACCGTCTTTAGGTTTGCAATATATTTTAACCGTTTGTGGTTTATTAAACTAAATGCAGCAACTCAAAAAAGAATATAACACATTTTTGGATAAAGAATTTGTTGAGTTAGAACACTTCTGTCAGATAAGTCAAATATAAATATGTTTTATAGTTTTGTAGCGGATTTCTGTTTCAGTTAGTTTTATATGGGATACTCGCCTTACCACTTTTTGGAAAATGGGACCTCTTCGGTCCAGGCCCCGGGATATAAGAGCTGATCCTGTTCAGCCCTGCGGTATGAACTTGCAGATCGCCTGCAACAAAAAAGAAAAAAAACCCCAAAAAACCCAAAAATAAAAAATACTAATTTACGTTTCGGTGGCAAGTTAACCACCGTTGCCAAGATGAAACAAACAAAAATTAAACTAAATTTTAAAAAAATTTTGTTCTAAAAACTTAGGCAATTTTAATAGCTTTTATGACGTTTTGTCAAATGACGCTATCATCATTTATGACAAAACGTCATAAAAGCTATCGAAGCAAGTTCTTAAAGCAAAATTTCTTAATATTTAGTTTAATTTTGTTTAGTTCATCTTGACAAAATTGGCAGACTTGCCACCGAAAGGTAGATAAATATTTTGATTTTTTTTTGTTGCAGGCGATCTGCAAGTTCATAGGGGTCAATAGGGCTGGGTCCTTCGTTATACCCCGGGACCTGGACCGAAGAGTTCCATTTTCAAAAATAATAAAAACAGTATCCCAAAAAAACAAACTGAAAGTCAAATATGGTTTGTTTGTATAGTTTCTTCCTAAAATTTTTCAATTAGTGCACGTGCGCTTTTGTTTTTTTTTTTTGGAAAAATTACTGAAATTTTTGTATGCAAGAAGAATAGGGCAAGCTGGACTAGCTGCCCAGTAATTTTGATATTTTTTAGTGATTAGGTACCAATCTTAAAATACTTTTACAGTATTATATAAGCTTAAGGGAGAAAGTGAATTTTAATTTTTTTGCAATTTTTTTTAAATTTGATTTTCTGAATAAAGAACCTTTTTAAAAGCATTATGTTAAAATTTGAGAGATCGAACAAAACTAACGAGATACAGCGGTAAGCGGTAAGCCGTTCAAACTCACTTATTCTTGTTTCACCTACCAAATTTTTAGGGTTTAAAAATTTAAAGCGTTTTCCTATAACTACTGCACCGATCCTTTAAAATTTTAAACACTATTTCTGTACTTGATTAAGGAGGTAACGCTGGAAAGTTTTTTTTTTCAAAATTGTTAATATATTTTCTTTTAAAATAACAAATTAGCCGATTTTTTTTGCAAAAATCACGTTTTTCACTTCATAGCGTTCCCAAAAAGTGAAAAATTTTAATTTTAAAAAACCCTACCAGCGTTAGAGATCGAACGCTGTACGAACAACACCGATACGTCACGGTCTCATATGGCAAACTGATATAAAACCGTGACGTATCGGTGATATTCTTGCGTTTGATCTCTACCAGGAAGAAGAGAATATCTAACGATAAAACTTTGTTTTTTTTACTTTAGATAATCGTGATCAAGCACCGAGACGCTTTCAAATAATTGCTCCCATTGCCGTATTTTTTTATATTTATATATGAAAATTTTACTTCATAATTTTTGAATGTTATAATTTAATGTATCACTAGTTTTATTAATTGATTTTAACTGTGCCATCAAAAAAATTCGCAAAAATGTGCTTTTGCACGAATTAACCTTACTCTCCCCTACCCTAAAGAACTTGGAGCATTGGTTAAAATATATTTATAGATAACAACTGAAAATTCATTTTATATCTATGATTCATAAAAATAAGTAGATAAATTGTTTACAAATTTCAGTATTATCAAAACAAATTGCAGTAATAAATTTTAAACTGTAAAATTTTTAAATAAAATTGCAGCAACTAAAATTTTCCACAGCAAACTTCAAACTGCAAAAATACCTTAAGTAGCGCAGGCACTGAACGGATATACACAGTCTGAAGTTCTGTTTCCACAGGAAACTGTAGGTTTTTTGGCATTTTATATATTCTTCTGTTTATTAATTTAGTTAAAATCCCAAATTGTGTTGCGCATATAAATTCAGTTGATTCTGTTTCTAAAATCAACACAAAATACTTTTTTTGAAACGTATCGAAAAGAATAAGACGCTTTTAAAGACGAATCAAAATCAAGGTGTCCCAGTTAAAAAATTTTTGTGTTGTATCTATTTGGTTTTAGTTTAAATCATTCCTTAAAATACTCTTTGAGTTATTTTACATTTTATAAAGAAATCTAAAAATCTAATTTTGTTCCATTCTTTTTGGTTGACTTTGTATATAAAATTCCATAAAATTATTACTTCATTCTTTTTGTTATATTGTTTTAACATATTTTTTTTTAAATATTATATATATATATATATATATATATATATATATATATATATATATATATATATATATATATATATATATTTTTAGTATAAAAATGTTTATAATTTAAAGAAAATTTAAATAAGAAATTTTATTTAAAATTGGATAAGTCAAGCACTAATATGCGTACAAGATAAAGGGCAATATTTCGAGCTTTTGTTATAATATTTATGGTAAATTAACTTTTATAAATAAACGTATGTTTTTAATCATATTTTCAATATTGAAAATAAATTACTGTGTTAATGACTTAAGGCGTAAGAAAAATGTCTTCCGCCACGTCATTTTTTAAAGGATAGTGGCAAAGTTTCTTATGCGCCAAAACTAAACCTTTTTAATTTTTATGAATAAGTTCCAAATCACCTCCCATAATGTTTATTTTTTCTGAATATATTATTTATGGTTTTCGGGAAAATGTGAGGAATCTCTTAGATATGAAAAAAAAAGAACACTACAAGTTTCAATAACACTAAAATCTTGGACTTCCGTTGTCTTCATTTGTTAATTGATACACAACGTTTCGGTTAGTGATGTATCTCCAACCGTTTTCAAGTGATAACTAAAAAAAAAACGGTTGGAGATACATCACTAACCGAACGTTTATCAACAAATAAAGCAATGGGAGTCGGGGTTGTTATTAAAACCTCTTTAAACTCACTTTTAAAGAAACGCAACACTACAAGCTCATACAAACTTTCTTCGTATAGTTGTCCTCTCCAATGCAATCATGTTTTTAGATATAATAATTAGGTAACCAGATATATTCCAAATTTATTTTAATAAGATATAATAGAAGTAAGACTTTAAGAAATTATTATCGAAGAAAGTGTTTTGAATTACTCACAGCTGCAGGGACGGACTAGCTATCACACTCATAACCCCCTTTTTTATGCCTCGTATTGATAAGAACTTTAGACAAAGTTTTTTAAAAACCTTTAACTATTGACTAAAAATTAAAAATTAGGTACTCTTCATTTATGTCGCTAAACCGAACCGTTTTTAAAAAAACTTTATTTACACTGTTAGTCCCCTTAGTTCTGTCAAGTTGAATATAAAAAAGAGGATTTTTTTCCTGACACCAACATAATGGTTACAATTAACAGTTAAACTTTTAGTTAAACACTTATGGTCTCCGTGAAGTCCGATAAACTCGCGAGCACAACAAATTGAGAAAATTCCTCTTTTTCGTATTCAACTCAACAAAACTTAAGGGATTAACCAAGGAAGTTTAAAGGTGTATGGAAGCCCAATGCTATGGCCCATTCGATCAAAAAATGTCCCTTTAAAGAAAAAAAACTGTCAGAGTTGGCCCCGCCGATTCTGCGCAATAACGAAATTCCACGAAATAATTTAATGTGTTTCCTACTTACACACTGATAAATCAGTGTGAAGTTATCAACACATTATAATTTTATAAAAGCCAGTACCGTTTTTGGATTGGTAAAAACCTTCTTATTTTAGTGATTAGTGTTTATTAAATTGTGACTATAATTTTGTGTTTATTGTTTTTTACTTTTAATATCGTAAGAAAATGACTGAGGTTGTATGGTTTTTTGCAAATCCAAGGGGTTTTAAAACCCGTCTTTTTAACTTTAGGTAAGTATTTTTATATTTAAATTAGGTGCTTCTTATAAGAGTAACGTTAGGTAACCGAATAAATAATAATATATTAATTAGGGAAAAATAGAAAATGAAAATTTCATAGGAAATATTAGTGAGAAAAGTAAGGCAATCTTAATTTTCTTTAGATGATTTCCACAATGTTTGTGTATTTCTGTGGATTATTAAAAAAAATAAGGTTTCATTTAGGTACTTTTTAATTTTATTTAAAAAATTTTGTACACTCTTTTAAAAAGGGTCAAAATTATTGATTACTGGGCAGACCAGGCAAATTTTAATATATACAGGTCCCTCTAATTGAATGGGAAAAGGGAAATACAATTTTTGGGCGGTTTTTGGGGCGCTGATTACAAATCTAAAAAAATCGGCAATGTTTGTTTTCGAGATATTCATCATCAAAATTAAAATCAAACTAACCCTTTTTTACACTATTCCTCCTTCTTTTTGCACAAAATTCTTGATTTTTAAATAAATTGGCACACAATATTTCACAAACACCTTTTAAAAACTTTTTTATGTTTATTTTACACATTTTTTACACTTTTTTTTTTTTAAGCAAATATGGCTGCTGCCTTTGAACTTAAAAGTTCGCAATTTAATGGAAAAAAAATGTAAAATAAATAAAAATACAAGGTTTTAAAGGTGTTTAAAATATCGTGTGCCACTTTATGAAAAAACAAGAATTTTGTACAAAAAAGGGAGAATATAGTGAAAATGAGGTTAGTTTAATTTTCAACTTTGATGATGAAGATCTCGGAAACAAACGTTGCCGAAAAGATATTTTCAGATTTGTAATCAGCGCCCCAAAAACCTGTATACCAAATTTGATCAAAATCGGAGAGGAGGCAACTTTCGAGACAATACCATTTGTTTAAAAATAAATTAGATTTTTGGTTTCTTAATCTTGCATTATCAACTTTTTAAACTCGACATACTGTACACACGTAATATTTAACGGATACTGTTACAATGGATACTCAGGTACCAAAGGTTATTAAACATTTTTAACCACTGTTATTCTGTCTCATGAATGTTTGTTATTAGTGAAAAGTATATGCCTAAAAAGCAGTTATAAAAATTTTCACTTTTTAATGTACAACCAGAATCTTAGGATTAGATTAAACTCATTTACACTATCTTGCCCTTCTTTTATTACAAAATTGGTGATAAGTACATAATACTATCATACAATGTTTGAAATTTATTTTAAAAAATCGTATTTTTATTTATTTACAAAAATTTTTGGTAAAAATACAAAACTTCCAAAAATATCGACCATTTAAAAAAAAAGGCAGTAAAGTGGCGCCATCTATTCTTTTTATATTGTATCAGATGATATAAAATCTAATATTACACAATAATTTTAAATATTCTATAGTAGTATCCTTTAATAACCAACAATTTTGTGCAAAAAATAAAAAAAAAAACAGTGAATGTTGGAATTTGACATTTGATGATGTCAATTTTATAGATAGTAACAAAGAATTATGAAAATCCAAAACTGACCTACTATTCATTGCGCAAATTTCGCGGGGCCAACCACCCTATTCCCGCTGCCCTGCACGCCTGGACAATTTTGTTTTACAGTATTGGGCTTCCATACACCTTTAAACTTCCTTGGGACTAACAGTGTAAAATGGTTAGGATGAATAAAGAATATTTAATTTTTAATCAATAGTTAAAGGTTGTCCAAAGTTCTTATCCATGCAGGGCGTTAAAGAGTCTTACTTGGTATTACATCTTATTAAAATATTATTGGAATTTATTAGTTATGGTTAGTTGTATTTAGTTGTGGTGAGTTGTGGTTAGTTAGCTATTTAGGAGCCAATATCCCCGAAGGGGGCGCCTATACGAAAAAAGTGTTTTTTTTCTACAAGCGTGCGGAAAATATACTTTTCCTCACTAGTGCGGAAAAGTAAAATATTTTAGTTTTTGGAACATAAATTAGTGTCTAATTAAAAAATAATGCATAATTTTGCTTTAACAGTTAAATATTTAAAGAAACTGAATTTGGCTGTAATTTTGCACTCTTTTTATAACATTTATAAAATACAGGGTGTCCGGAAATGACGATGAAAAATTTTAAGGTACTATTCTACATAAACAGATATGAAAAAAGTTCATACTAACATAGGTTCGAAAATGCTTTCAGAGGGAGCTACAAGCCCTTGAAGATGGAGTCATAAAAGTGGTTTTTATTTTATTAATTAGGATCTACTTACAATACAGGAAGTAACTTTTACGTATAAATTAGAGTGATTGGAGGTTACTTTTTGAAAATATCAGGTGACCCATATTGCAACCAGTGGCGTGGGAACAAAGGGGTGATTTGTCATTTAGGGTCATATTTTTTTTTCGCCGAGTGTATTTCGCTATCTTTTAAATAAATTATGTTTTTTTTAACATTTTAACGTAAAAATAGTTTTCTTGTTAAAAAGTTGTATAGTCGATGGTTTTCGAGATAAACGGACTTAAAAGGACGAGTGCAGTGCGTAAATACAGTAAACAGGCTATGTAATAAAAATAAGTAATGTAGTAGGTACCAGTAAATTCGTTTTTCTTTTTTGGAATGGGTGTAAAAGAATAACTACATTTTAAAATAGTATTCAAGCATCTTTTTATTTTTATTACATAGCCTGTTTACTGTATTTACGCACTGCAGTCCTCCTTTTAAGTCCGTTTATCACGAAAGCCTTCGACTATACGGCTTTATGCGAAGAAAACCTTTTTTACACAAAAAGGTTTAAAGAAACATAATTTATTTAAAAGATAGCGAGAATACCATAACTTACCACCCCTATGTTCCCACGCCACTGGTTGCAATATGGGTCACCTGATATTTTCAATATGTAACCTCCAATTACTTTAATCTATACGTAAAAGTTAATTCCTGTATTGTAAGTAGATAAATTAAATAAAAACCACTTTTATGACTCCATCTTCAAGGGCCTGTAGCCCCCTCTGGAAGCATTTCCGGACCTATGTTAATATGAACTTTTTTTCATATCTTTTTATATAAATTTTTCATCGTCATTTCCGGACACCCTGTATAATAAAATAATCCTAATTTACCAAATGTTAGTACATATTTTTAATAATTCCATATAAATTATCAAAGAATCCATAGCAACCAACTAATAAAATTGTTCATGCATCTATCAAAAATTAATTTTCTGTCACGCATTTTTCAACCAAATTTAACAAACATTTTCAGTGGATTCTGATTCGATTTACCAGCATCGATTATCAAAGGAGCAGAAATAGCAAGTATAGATCTCCTGCCCATGAAATCTCGTCACAGGTATGAAAAAGAATTTGTTATGTTTGAGAGCTGATGTCAAAGTAAGGGTGTGAAGTCTTTTAAAGAAAACATTTTTCTGGCCTATTTCTCTTATTTATCAAAAACATGTAAACACAGTATATTATGGTCTAGATACTTTATGCTAAAATATATTATTAAGTTACAAAAGAACATAGATTTAAGTAAGTTTTTCGAAGTGACGGCCTACTTTAAAAAAACAAGCGTTGGTTTTAGACCTAAAAAGGCTAAAATCTTTTTTAAATAAGAAATATCGAAATTCATGGATAAAGCGCCAGATGATACGTATTTACATATAAAAGTGACTACGATTTTTGGCTGAGCGGGCGCTTGTCGTAGAGAGGATTTAACAGAAATATGTCTGGACCATATTGAAGACCAAGAACCTTTAGTATTGACACACATCCAGACTTAAAAATCACAGCTCTAGAAGCTTTGTCATTTCTGGAGATGCCGAAAATGGAAAATTTTTGAATCTATATAAATAGTATGCCAGAATAAGAAAGCCGACATCACCACATAGGCGATTTTTTGTGAACTATAGACACAAAATGTGTAAAGAACAATGTATCGGCATTAATACCTTCGGAAAAATGCCATCGGAAATAGCGGCCTATCTCAAACTCACTAACCCGTAAAAATGTGAGAAACCTCCTGGATTTAAAAATAGTTATTTTTCCAACACTTGCGGAAAGTAACATTCCGCACTTGTTAGGAAAATAACTATTTTTAATATCCGGGAGGTTTCCCACATTTTTTCGGACACCCTGCATTAGTCTACACAAAAATCATTTAATTTTCTTTTCTATCTTTTTTCTCTATTGTAAAACGAATTTTAAACACTGTGTAAATATTAACTCTCTACTTATTTACTATTCTACTTGAAAACTGGATTGGATAACCCTCACCGGACATCTAAGCACGTGATGTAAAATTACGCGAAGCGGAAGCCTATTTCCCTTGGCAAATACTCTAAATGCACTACAGAATATTTTAATAATAGAGCACCCATTATTTTTGGCGATTGACAGTGTAGCGGTGGTCTCGAGTTACGGGCAACTTAACATATTTTTGAGAACGACGTTCTGCATTTCCGGGAGCGTGGCAAAGTTTAGTTAGTAGGGTAAGTATTTTAGGGAGTTCCATGGACCATACAATTTCTTAAGATTTATAAGTTACCACTAAAGATAAAAATTAAAAACAATAAAAGCAATTTTCGCAATAAAATTTTTTGTAATTGTAAAAACACCGGAACTTGAGGTTTTTACATTTTTCCGTTTTGAGAACTCTTGACTGTGAAAATCACAGTTTTCGTCTGTCTGTCGACGTGCATACCGTGCCATAACTCCTGAACGAAATGAAAATATAAAATTGATATACATGTAACACCTAAGGATAGTAAGATATTTTATGAACGATACCGCATTAAGAAAAAGGATAAGAGGGGTAAAGGTTGATGTCAATAACACTAGCATACTGTGTAAATTAATACACAACGTTTTGGTTAGTATGTATATCCAACTATTTTCAAGTGATAACTGAAGAACTACATATCCTTAAATCTACGACTTTCCTGTTCGCTGTTTACCCAAGCTTAACCGATCTTTTACGTCTTAACAACGACTGCTAGTCATTGGAAATGTCAATACTAGGCCTGCCTTGCTAAATACATTCTGGTGATTTACAATAAAATTATTGCAGCTTCTTTATACTTTACTTTTTTTATGAATAATTTTAGCTTTCGACCATACTATGCGGAGTTGTTTTGACTATGTATGTTTGGAAACTTCCCGACCTTGATGTTTCACTTCGTTTTTTATGTTTTTTGTGTTGTTTAACTCGGATTTCGAGTGGTCTTTTTGTTTCTTCAATGTATACTTTACCACATTCACGGAGATTGGTGAATACAGTATTTATTTATAATATTCTTATTCGATCTCGTCTTAGAAAGAGTACTTCCTAGAGTGTTTGTTATTTAAATGCTGTTTTAATGTTATAAATGGCCGTCTTTCTGCCAATGTTTTCCGAAGTTTATTTAGTATACGGAATTGGCATGCATGTTTGGTCTTATATAAATATGTTTATTGTTAAATTTCGTTTAAGTTGGAGTTGTTTATTTTGTTTTGAAATTTCCATTGGGAGTAGTTCTTTATTTATCATTTGAAAACGGTTGGAGATATGTACTAACCAAAACGTTGTGTTCCAATTAACAAATAAAGACAACGAAAGTTTAAGATTCAAGTGTTATTAAAATCGTAACATTGTCCCACAAGTCCACGGAAACGCGTTAATATTTTATGTAGCAGTTTAATATAATTTTTTTATAATGTAAATTAGCTCATTATGTGTCTAGATCTATAGAGGTTGCAAAAAGGAGTTTAAAGAGGAAATTAGGAAAAACATAAAATATATTTATATAAAATTTATTTTTTTGAGGTTGTTGGGTAAGATAACTTAAAAATAGTTACATTTTTTACCACATCAAGTTTTACTTAAAATGAAAATCAGTCTTATAGTTTTTTATATAAGTAATTTTTTCCTCTTTTAAATTAATTTGACCAATTTTAAGTATTAATTGGTTATTCTAACTATGGTTATGTACCAAAGGCTAAAGAAGGGGTCAGAAAAATAATTCTAATAATTTTTGTTGCATGTGTATTTTAAGATTTTTGGGATAAAAAATAATGGTATTTTCTATAACATATCCTTTATTTAAAATTTAGAGAAAAAGCGAAAAAACAATCCTTTTTTATTTTTATAAAACAAAAATTTGCAGGTTTTTGCTTAAAAAGTAAAATTTGTATTACCAAAAGGAGATATGCAAAAACCTATTTTCCAAATTTTTACCAGTTATATTAATTTAAACCACTTATGTATATTACAAAGTTATTGGTGCAAACCCAACCCAAAAAAAATTATCTAGGTCTATTTGGTGTATGCAAGTGCAATTTGCCGATAAACTGGTGAATATATTTCAATTTTCTTTAATAATGCTGAATATACTTATTAGTTAAACGTTGTGTTTAAATATATAAGGACAAGGACATTGAAGGTATAAGAAACATTGACCATTTAACCAAAATTATGGTTTATGAACTTCAAGTAAGCAAAACGGCATATGCTACCTGACCTGATGGTGAATGCGCTGCCTTTTAAATTTTAAAAATGCATCCAAAATCAAGAAAGCACCGTAACACTCAATATAATTATGTAAATATTTTCTTAAAAGTTAAATTTATTGGGAATATAAATTGCCTTTTAGATTAAATAATTTGGTTTATTGAAATTCGACTCATGAGATCTGTACTCCCCTAATGATGGGCATGTGTTTTTATTTTGGGACAGTCCACGAGGGCTTAAAACCTAAGTATTATCTTAAGCAAAGGCCACACACAGTTACGCAGTTTTGGGACTGTAGCTGCAACAGTTTATTATTATGCTCACACAAATAAAGACAATAGCTTGAAGCGCGTTTACACCAAAGTTGACAACTAAAAGTTGACAACAAATTGTTTGTAGAAAACTAAAAGTTGCTTTTCTTAAATTAGAGCAACAGGTGGAAAATTTTTTGTAGAAAATTAAAAGTTGCTTCTCACAATTATCGAAACAAGTGAAAAACTTGTTGCCAAAGAATTAGCGCGAAAGGTTTAGGGAGGAGTTCTCCAGTTTCACTAGTTTTCTATAAGTTGCCTATGAAAGCGTGCAGAATAAATCTTCCCTTTTAGTTTTCAAAAGCTTTCTTTGATCTTTACCGCACTCCGCGGGAAACTAAAATTTTTGGAAGATTTGTCTCTCCACAGGTGAAAGTTGCTGTATTTTGTAGAAAAAGCAAAAATTGCCGCAACTTGTGGAAAACATAGTGGAAGACTTTGGTGTAAACGCGGCTTTACAGTATGTTTATCCCAACTACAGCTGCCTTTGTGAACTGCAGATATCCGAAAAAGTTGCGATAGTGTTCAAGCAACACTTTTTTTTTTTTAAAATTTCTTTTATTTAAAACCGGCATTTGGGGAAAATTTGGAAAAAAGTCGCAGTTATCAAAAAAAACCCGAACCAAACCAGACTTAGTGGGATTCTTTAAAAAGGTAATCGTGTACAGAAACCTTTTTTACGACATTTTTGTGGTCGAGATTTTTTTATTTCAAAAAACCCCAAAAAAAAAATGGTTTTTTCAAAAAACGTATTTTAATTCCCCTGCTCTTTTTAAAATTTATCTATAATTAATTTTTTTAGAAAAGGAAAATGGCCTTAAACAACCCCACTTAATATTTTTTTTAAATTTTTAAAATAGTACGAAACTAAAATTGATTTTTGTCTAATTTTGGGAATAAAAAAAAATTTATTTTAAAATTTATCATAATGCCTAAAATTTAGAAGTTTAAAAAAATTTTTAAAAAAAAATTTTTAGATTCCTTTTATATTTGAGCAGAAAAAAATTTTTTTAAAGGCCAAAGTCATTTTTTTGCTTGGAGCCGGCCGACTACAAAGATCTTACGGTCCGGGGAAGTGGTAGGTATTAAAGTTGTACAACAGGTTTAAACGCAATCTGGGTGCTTAAGTTGTTTAGAAAAAAAAAATTTTAAATAATTTTTTAAAACCCCCCCACAAAAATATCAATCATTGTTATTTAAAACCCATAAAAGTGGTTTATTAATTTTTTTTTTTTTTTGCTGGAAAAAAAAAAACCACCCACGGGTTTTTTTTTTTGATTATAATTAAAATTTATTTTTTTTAAACATTTTTGCAACTTGCGGATGCTTTTTTATTTTAATTAAATTTGAGAAATAAGTACATACATTAAATAAAATGGGCCGTTAAAGGTCTTTTTTTAAAAAGGAATAAAATTAAATTTTTTTTTTTCCTATGAGATGATACGAAGCTATTCTTTGACTTTGGGTTTTTGCTTGAAAAAGAATGTTCCAATTTTTTTTAAAATTTGGGTTTTTTTAAGGTTTTTTTTAATAAAAAACCAGAATAACAAACAACAACTTTCAAACTATGATCTAGTTCTGGTTGTTCCGGTTGGGTTTTTTCCCCGTTAAAATGTAATTTTTTATTATAAATGCGCTGTTCGGTGGTCATGATTAGTCTGGTTAGTTAAACCTTTTTTTTTTCCCCAATTATTTTGAAGGCGAAATTCAAATATTTTTTATTTATTGAAAATTATCCTTTGGTAACGGAAAGGGGTTTTTTTAAAATTAAAACTTTTTTAACAACACTTAAAAATCTTGAAGCGATGCATGAATTTATTACTTAAACGAAATAGTTAAAATAAAAAGTCAAATTAATTTTTTGAATTTTATTGCGCTTTTTGGGAAAATAAATCCCATTTTTTTTTAAATTAATACTTAAAAATTTTTAATTGAAATTTTAAAAAAATTTCCAATTCCTGGGTTTTTTTTTAAAAAAAATGTAATATGTAAGTAGTTATTTAGGCGTTCATTGATTTTTTTCGTAAATTTAATCCATTTCTTTAAAATTTTTAATAATGATATTGCAGGAAGAAATTTAACCCCTTTTAACATTTTAGTTCTTGTTTCACACAAGTACATGTTGAAATTAAATTTTTGGGGTTGACAAAAGCCATTGCACTACGTATTATGGCAGCAGCTCTTAATAAAGTTTAAATTTTTGGAAAATTTCTCTGGGAAGTAAAAGATCTATCTGAACATCACTACCAATACTGCAGAAAAGGTGGATATTTTTGAATATTTTCGTGTAGGTTCGGAAACCGTTTTCCATTTTTTGGTGTTTCTTTCAGAATGTAGTGGCTGTAACATAATTTATGATATTTTTCATCAAACGCAAATAAATCTTTATAGCCACGTAATTTAGATATCATATTAATGTCGTTTCTATTCCTGGCAGCTTTATTACTTTTTGATAGGTAGCTTTTCTACTACCTAAAGATTCAGTACTATGTAAAAAATAAATACCAAACAGGATTTATAAGGATAAAATTGAAATTCCTATTTTGTTTCAGTACAAAATATAAACCAATATAAAGGTACCAACTATACTATGAAGGTACCTAATAATATTTAAATTACTTGTTTAAACAGTTTTTTTATTAACTTTTCTTCTTTTTTTTTTTTACTATTGCTGCAAAAAACACATTTTTCTAATATTAAAACTAGCGCATTTAAGTTTAGTGTCACAATAATTTGAAGGACCGGGCGCGGCCCCTGTCTGATTGCAAATTATGATAATAGTTTTGAGAATCTGTGTAAGTTTTACGACAGTCTTTATGATATTTTATTTTTAATTTTGCCATTTAAAATATCATTTTTTGAAGAATTTTTTTGCTAGATTTCCTGCCTTTTTTCAGCACTTTAATAGTGATAACAACCCTTGTATTCTAGGTCAGGTTTTCAACCTTTTTTGGCCCGCGGACAAAATATAGTTTATTGTTTTTTTTAATAAGTAAATTTTTTCGCGGATCAAAAATTGTCCGCGGACTAGTAAAATTTCTCCGCGGACCATTTTGTCCCATGGTGGTCGCCCGACCAGCGGTTGAGAATAGCTGTTCTAGGTCTTTGTCAAACAGATTTGTATCCATCATAAAATTTTTCTTACAAATAATTTGCTTCATTGTTTTAAAATTTTTAAATACATACAGCACACTCTAAATTTCGACAACCACCACTACTAATGTATTATTAACTACGCACGCATCCGCATGCGGGGCTTTGGGTCCCGATAATACTTTTTACGTCTAAAAAAAAACGTGTTGCCAAACGATACGCTCTAGGAAAAAAAAATTTTTTCAAAAACTTTTGTTATTATTTGGCTATATTTTCTTCGCTGCATGTATGAAAATATTTTCAAAAATAAAAAGTTTATCGATTGGTGAAAATTTCAATACCAAAAATATTTATTTTTGTTTAATGATTTTTAGAGGAATGAAAGTGCGAATTGTCCCAAACTGTTTATAAGGTTAAAAAGCGCTACAGTGTGGGCTTTAATTTGACACAAAAAATTTCGGTATCTTTATAGTTTTAAAGTTATGGCGTGGAAACAAAAAAATCAATTTCTTTATAAGTTAAAAAAAAACACTTTTTATTAATTTAAAAAGTTCGAGACCACAAAAAAATGTCGTAAAATACGATTTCTTGCCCGGTGACATACTCAAAGAAACCTAACAGGTTTGATCTGGTTCTACGCCAAAAAAAAAAAAAACGACACGATAGACTTACGGAATCGCTCCGCCAATTCAATATTTCTCGATATTTTGGCTTGGTAGGTGTGTATGGAATAAAGAAACTAGAAGAAGATTTGAATAAAAGATTCGATCAAAAATAAGGAACAGTTTACTACTAGATATCAGGCTCATAATAATCAAAATTCACATTTGTAATTTAATTAATTCAACGTAAATTTTTTAGTTAAAACGGTAAGGGTCTTTATGTTTTTTTTTATTTTTATGATAAAAATAAATACTGCCTCTGAACTACCCGCATTAAAATCTGGGTAGTGTTATCCAAACGGGACCTACAGTTTAACGTGGGTTTCGAACCACACCCAACGGCGCGCGGTGTAACTGACGGTCAGCCATCCAATTACCAACCGTACCTGACATCGCTTAACTTCGCCGATCTCATAGGAAGTGTTGTTTCAATGCGGCAAAGTTCGCTGGCATATATTTTACGTCGTTACGGCGCACTATGTCACCGTTGTAAATTTTAGTTTTATTATAAAGTGGATAAAACCCTAAAAGTGAAAAAAGAAAAATACAATTTTCAAGCAAAGATATACTTTGGGAATAAGGACTTAAATTTAACATGGATGCCATATATACCGACCTCAGTAAGGCCTTTGATAAAATTAATCATTGCATACTGATAGATGGCCTTTCTAAAGTCGGTATATCTGATTTCCTTTTGCGATGTATTTGGTCTTCAATCCAAAACAAGAAAATTTTTCCAAAGGGCGTATCAAATTTTTTTTTTGCCCCTTAGTAGAATCAAATCAGTCCAGCATAATTTTTTTAAAAAATTTATCTTTCAAAAAAATATCGACATAAATTTAAAATTTTTTGCCTATTATGTTTTTTAAATACTCCCCTTAAAGGGTTATCAATTCCCCCCTAATAAATTTTTTTTTTTTTCCGGTTTTAATTTTGCACAATTTTGAAGGCAATTTAATTTTTCACACCCCCAAAAATAACTTTTCTATGTATTGGGGGGGGGGGGAACAACCACCCCCACACTTTTTAAAAATTTTTATGTCAATCGATACTTGATTTTTGCAAATTTTGCACAATCATTGGCGTTTTTTTCACAAGTCCCCCAAAAAATGTATGACGCAAAAATTTATATCCGTACCCCCCCCCGCAATTTTTTCCCTAAAGTTTTTTACTTTTGAAAATTTTTTTTAAATAAATTTTAAAAAAATTTTTGCCCCCCCCCAAAGTTTTAAAAAAAATTTAAATTTTTGGTTTTTTGGGTTTTTTGCACAAGTCCCCCAAAAGAGTTATGACGCTTCAAATATATTCGTAGCCATCCACACAAAGTATTTTAACTTTAATTATACAAATGATAGCTTCATTTTTGCCAAATTTTATTCAAAACATATGTGATTTTTTGCACGAGTGCTCCCAAAAATATGACGCCTATAAATTTATCCGTAGCCCACCACCACAAAGTTTTAACTTTAATTATACCAAATGATATCTTTAATTTTTGTACAACCATTGGCGATTATTGGTGGGGGCACTTAAATCCCCACTAAGTTTTTTTAAATTTGTTATACCTATAATCGATAACTTGATTTTGTGCACAATTTTGCACAACCATTGGCGATTTTTAGCATAAGTACCCCAAAAGAGGTATGATGCCTAAAATATATCCGTAGCCCCCCGACCCAACGTTCTCTAACTTTACCAAATGCCGCAAATAGTGATTAAATTGTCGTCGGTGGTCTAAGTAGTTTTTTGAAATACTATATCCCTTGAATCCTTGGGGCAATTGGTTGTGCAAAATTGTGCAAAAAATTATCTATTTGATATAATCAAAGTTAAAAAAACTTTGGGTGGGGCGGCTACGGATATATTTTATAACATCATACCTTTTTGGGGCACTTGAAAATAATCGCAATTGTTGTGCAAAATTATCAAAATCAATCTATTTGATATAATCAAAGCTTAAAAACTTTGAGGGGTATATTTTATGGGTCGTCATATCACTTTTGGGGCACTTGTGCAAAAATTGCCAATGGTTGTGCAAAATTGCGCAAAAATCAATCCATCTTTATAATATAATCAAAGTTAAAAAACTTTGGGTGGGGCGGCTACGGATATATTTTATAAGCATTATACCTTTTTGGAGCACTTGTAAAAAAATCGCCAAGTTGTGAAAAATTGTGCAAAAATCAAGCTATCGATTGACATAAAAAGTCAACAAAAATAAGGGGGCTGGCGTTAGGTTGGCCTTCCCCACCATCTTACATTAAAGCTTGCTTGTGCAAAATTTTCTCATGAGAAAAAATACAATTTTATTAGTGAGGGGGGCCAACATGATCGACCCCCTCTTAAAGACAGGAGAATTATTGCTGATTTAACAATCTTCGTTAAAATAATGAAGGGACTGGCATTCGTCCCAGAAGTGTAAAGAAATATAGAATTTCACAATAATAACAGAACACTTAGGTTTAATGAACTTTTTTCTGTACCTTTTAGAAATACGAATTACTGTCAAAACTCGCCTCTCGGTAGAATGGTTAGATCGTTTAACAATCACTGTAACGATATGACGTATTTAGATTTGTCCGTTCATTGTTTTAAACGTAGAATTAAGTCCCAATTTATAAATAATTTAGATCAATAACATGTGTCAATAATATTTTAGTTTTTAGTTTTTGAATTATATATAGAAATTAAACCTGTACCCACTGAAAGATTTTATTAAAACGAGGGTACTCTAGTGGATGTAAATCTGTTTGTACCCCTACTTTGTAATAAATAAATAAATAAATCATAAATAAATAAACATAGTTTTTGCTATTCCTTTATTGTCGTTAACTAATATCTGAAATTGTAACCATAATATTTACTTTCGAAGGATATTTAAAGTAAAACCCACCTAGTAGAAGGACGTGTGTCTTTTCTTCGAGACGCAAATAGGTACTGCGGACGCAACCGCAGCAAAAGTTTCAATCGCACTCCCTCTTCAAATGTAACACCAGTCCAAAAATCTTAAATTAGTTTTTTTTTAGAATTATGCCTTAGAATTCCATATGTTGTTAGGAAATAAGCATAATGAGTGAATTTTCTTATTTGAGTCTCTAAAAGTAAGTACATTCTTAGGAACTGCTACGAAATGAATTATGCCGAAAACAACTAACTTGTGTATTTTTTTATACATGTAGTAAAAAAATATATGTGTAAGATATATTATTCCTTAGCGCTACTGTAGAATTACATTTTGGGATATGTGTCACTTTTGAAGGGACTGTGAGATAAAACTTTTAAATACAGAGGATTTAAACTTATATTTAACATAGTGTTTCCTATTGTGTCGTATTTTAAAATTATTAAATATTCTGGTTTTACTTTTGTACAATTTTTGTACATAAGATTATTATACAGGGTGTAAAAAGAACGATGCTCACGATTTTAATGGGCGATAATGAAGCTCAAAACAAGTCAATATATATGACATATATGTTTAAACTTGACAGATTGTTCTCTAAACAATATTAAAGTTACAAATTTTGGACGCAATTATATTTGAAAACCTTAACAATTGGAAATTTTCGTCTTAATCGCTTATCAGTAGATTCATTTGTTAATAAAATAAACTAAGTTTTAAATGTTTCAATTTACAAATTAAAAAAATAAAAATTTTGCTCCCAGTTAAAAACTTAAAAAACAATTGGCAACGGAGCTTCCCAAAAGCCTCGTGTAGTCGTGCGTGTGCGTGGGGGTTGCGATATGTTTGTCCGTTGTAGGTTAAAATGTTCTTAAATCGGGTAAATACACTGATATGTTATTAATTTACGGCGAGGCTAACCAAAATGCTGATCTAGCCGCTCAAATTTACCGTAAAAGATTACCACCACGGCTACATCCATTTAGGACAGCCATAGTGTAGGCGTACCAAAGAGCTTTGAAAAAGGGAAGTGTGCAACCGAAAAATCTTAGTCTTTAAGCAAAATATTAAAGTGCAGTTTTAAAACATATAATTTCTGGTCTTATAACGGATATTCAGCCTAATTTTGTGGTAAGCACAATTATTTTTTAATTACAAATAAAAAACAAACAAGAATTTATTGTTATTTACCTAAATTTAATTCCAAATTAAATATCAAAATAAATTGCAAGGAGTAATTTTTATTATTTATATATAAATAAACATCTCTTAAAAAAAGTGTAAATATGTAAAATCTCACAAAAAACGTTTGAGTCGTCGCGATGAAGCGGGCGCAGTGTTACCAATTTTTTTAAACTTTGAAAAGCTGTATTTTAAAAATAATTAACTTTTTACACATGTGTTTTTGGCTCTTTTGACTTGTTTTAAGCTCCAGTATCGACCACTAAAATCGTAAGCATTATACTTTTTACACCCTGTATGTAGTCTAGCAGCCCTGTATGGAATAGCTGCACCAACTTGCGACATCTTTTAGAACTAAATTTCACATTTAATGTATGCCTGTTTTTGTAGCAATAAAATATTACTGACTTCTTCCTCTAGTTCTTCATAATTTCAAACCATGCTAGAGCCACTCGCTTAACAATCAAACGCAATTTTTCTGGCGCAAGCAAAATTTACTCTCACCATTTAAACTATTGATCTCTGGGCTGCCTACTGAGGTAACTATTTTACTACCCATAAAATCTGAAAAAAAATGTTCTCCGTGCAAGTGTATACCAAAACCATTAACCTTTAAATCGTTGACCCTCTGAACAAAATTAAGACCTGACACATAACATCTAAATGGCAAACCGAACAAACTAGTAGTTAAATAACTACTAAGTACACAAGTGGTTTTTAGCACCGACACGACTTCTATTCTCCACTGTAAATTTCACCGAACAATATAAAATTATGAAATAGTATTTCATTGAAACAATATCGCATCGTGACCATGTCGATCCGCCTTCACTTCACTTGTTTCTCGTCTTGACGACGTCATGTTAGCCTTGCTCGGGATTCCGTAAGCTGCCCTGGAGTGGTTCGAGCGCCTTATCTTTTAAAAAGATCACATCATAAAACTGCACTACAACGAAAACTACTGTTGCAGTTCATTTAACTGCAGAGTTTGTTTTGCTGAAGGATTTAAAAAAAAAACTTATTTAGAACACAGCATGAAATGACCTAATTAGTTTTACGGATTGTATGAGTAATTATAATGGAATTTTGTTAATTTGTTTTTGTTGTAAATTAATTGGAACACCATGATTTCCATTGCCGATAGAGAAAAGTGTGTGCGAAATTTAGAGTCAATTTGTTTTAGCACAAGTACGTGGCGTAGTATTTTAAAGACTATGCGAATTGTTCGATTAAAAAACTTTTTATATATCATTTATCAACATTCAGGATAATTTCTACCCTTAGCATGGCCCATGTGATAGGAATATATATTCTGCGAGATATTATGGTATCATAACAGAAACTGGTTATACCTATCTCGTCGTATTACACTTTTGAGAACCAAGATATACCTCTAAGAGAAATTTATTATGTTTAAGAAATTTTAAGAATTAGAGAAATGTTACAGTGACAAAGGCTAGTCTATCTGGATACTTCATCTAATGTGCTGACAGATTGTCTTGTAGCACTGCCAAAGGCGACAAAACAAAAATATGTCATTTTTTCTACGTTATTTTTTCATAACTTTGTACGTTTTGGTCGTAGAAAAATTGTAGTAAGTGAAAAATGTTATAATTAAACTTTCTACAAGATAGAATATGGCAAAAATCGCAAAGTACAGTAACGGCAATTAAATCTTGAGCAGTTCTTTTTCCCTTTCGTAAAATAGGCTTATGGCACCTTTTACTGAATATAAATACCTGTTGAAAAACCTAATAAAGAAACAGGTTTCCGTTGTTAATGTCTAAAAATATTTTTTAAAATGCCAAACTTAACTTTGGTTTAAAAAGTATTAATTATTCATTTTATTGAGCAGAGAGGTTGGCCAGAAAGGCACCTGTCGGAAGATCTTGACATCCCAAATAGTACTATTCATTTTGTTAAAAAAAAGGCAGAAAACACACACTTCTTTGGAAGAAGAGCTAGAAGTGGTCGCTCCAAACTATCGACTCAGAAACGAAACAATAATTTGGTTAATGTTTGAAACCAACCATTTAAATCTGTAGTTACAGCAAAAACGGAAAGCAATTTCCCAGCATCGATTAGAACGGCTCGGCGATCCGAAATACGAATTTTTTTAAAATTTTGTTTCGGAAAACTTACATGTCTCATTGATCCGAATTTCGGATCCGATATCCAGCCAAAAAAAATAAGAAGAAAAAAGTATTCTGAAGGTCATCCCGTAAAATTGCAATAAAAAGAAAAGAAAAAAATAACCGAACTACAACTTTTTTAATAATTTTTCGATTTGCAATTAATGTTATAAAAACTGATATCTATGGTAATTCTTAGCGAACTAAAATATTATTTAATGAATGAAAAAAAGTGGTTGTCAAGTATAGGGTAAATTTTAGTAAAGGTTAAAAGTTTTTAAATTATAGTTGTTTATTTTATGAAATTACCCCAACAAGGTATAAAAAGTAAGGTTAGAAAACCAGAAAGAAACGTTCGACATAGTACAAAGGTAAAATTAATTTAACTCCATCCAACGTTGGATAAAATGTTAAAATATTCGGATAAAAAATGGCGCCAAAATGCTCTGACCAATCAAAATAATTTCGGATGATCAGATCGTCGGAAATCCGACGCATGAGTCTCCGGCTTAAGGCAAAAATCCAAATTGCGCTGCCACCCGGCAGCCTTAAAACCGTTTTTAACAAACGCAAATAAAGAACAACGCATTGGATTTGCTTTACAATTTTACTTAGAACCTCCGTTTTTTGGGAAAATATAATATTCACAGATGAAAAAGTGTTTCAGTCGTGCTACAATGGGAGACTTAAGGTATACAGGCCTCAAGGAACACGATTTGATGAAAAATATACTCAAAAAGACAGAAGTAGTGGGCGATTTTCGGTCGATTTCCGGAGAGAAATTTTATAGTTTAGCAATTGTCCCGTTCATAAGGCCCGGCAAGTCGATGAATGGATGGAAGAGCAGCGTATCAGGGTTTTAACATGGCTCGTACGTTGTCCGGATTTAAATGTTATGGAACATGTTTGGGGCTTATTAGTTCAATAGGAAAAATGAGTTTAGGCCGCAAAATGTAAACGAACTTAAGAATAAAACTTTAGAGGCGTTAAATGAGTTACGAGGATATCCGGACTACGCCCGGGCTTTGGTCCATTCGATGCCTGGAAGGCTAAACTCTGTCTTGGAAAAAAACGGGGTCGCAATACAATATTAAATTTGTTTGGAAGGATATTTAAGTTTGTTTTGAATTTATTAAACTGTAAATTAATTTATTAATTTGTTAGTTTTTATAAAATATAAATATTTTCTTTTACCTTTCGATTAATTTATAGTAATTAAAAGTAAAACAAGGTAAAAAAGAGCGATTAAAAAAATTGGCGGAAAAGTCAAAATTTGACAAATTTTTTGCCCAAGATTTAATGGCCGTCACTGTACATGATGGTTGTTGCAAAAAAGCATTAAACAAAAAAAAAATGCTAAAACCGTAGTTCCTTAAGTAATTATTTTGGATCTTTAAGATTTTTCTAAGAACCTTTATTTTTGGCCCAAAAAACCACTAAAAATTGAAAATTTTGCATATTGGTTAGAGTGCAGAATATTGAACTTGCACCATTGATCTTTTTTTATATATACTCAAGATCTCCAGCTTTTTTTTAAATGAAAATTGAATTATGAAGATTCCTAAAGGATTTAAAAAAACCTTGTAAAAAACTACATTTTTTACCTTTATTGTTTATTGCTATTTTGTAACAAGCCTAATACATTTTGCGATTTCTTACCAATTCTATCCTACAGAAGACTGGCATTTTGCCCGCGTGGACTACACAAGTTTGGCTGTTTTAGTTTTTTATTGTTCTTGCGTTCCTCCTACGCCATCGCGTTACATCACATTACCCTTCCCGCGCTTTGTCTTCTGTCACACACTACGTGGTGTAACGCGCGTCGTGCGATTGAGCCATTCTTACTTTATCATATTTCATTTGTTATTATTTTGTAATGTGAATACGGTTCCAAACGTTCACCCCCTTCCCCCCCATTCTACTCCCATATTAACAACTATAAAAATAAAAAAAAATTGTAAAACTTTTATCCCCGTTTTACCCCCCAAGGAATGTTATTTCAAAAATTTTAAAACAAATGGTTATTAATCGCAATCAATAGCCTATATTCCAATATTCCTACTTCTGTGTCCAGTCGATTCCACCCATTTAGGGCGGAGTTTCCTAAAATCCTATTTAGCTGACATTTTTTATTTTTCTGGGTAATTAGAAACCTAATTACCCACTCCCATATTTACAACTTAAAAAACGACAATGTTTTATACAAACTTTTATCACTATTTTAACTCCCCCTAACCCATTTCCGCCACTCCCCTGCCAAACATGTAATTCCAAAAATGTTAAAACAATTTTTAATCGTAATCAATAGCCAACATACCAATTTTCATACTCTTAGTCCAGAAATGAAAAAATTCGATCTAAACCTTGTCCCTTTATTCTACCCCTTTAGGTAGAAAGTTTTCTAAAATACTTTCTTAGCTGATGTCTCCTAGTTTTCTGCGTAATCAAAAACATAATTAACAACTGCCATATATTTACTTCAAAAATGACAATTTTTCTATAAAACTTTAACCTCCCAAAGGTGTGTCGTTTCAAATATTTTAAAACAGATAATTTTTTTCGCAATTAATGACCTACATAACAATTTTTAGACAGATTTAGTTAGGAAACTTTTCTTTTTTTACAATTTTTTTCTTTACGATCAATGCTTACAATGAGCTATTTTTTACACATTTTGTTTATTAAACAAATGTTTCTTACGGGTCTTTCTAAAAAAGAACATATCTTTATCCTCGTTAGATTTTTCTTACTGAAGGGCTTCCAGCAGAACATGCCTTCCACCTTGTACATCCAACAACTCTTGTTTTTTACAGATAATGTTTTGTCTAAACCTAAACTCTAGCTAGTATTGAGTAAATAAATGACTGAAAGCTGATTCATTAACTCACAGGTCTTATCATGACAATACCGAACCGATAGACATATTTTACTATATAGACTTTCAAATTACAAAGGACAGACAAATAAAATATCGTCATTGCCAAATCCAGTCGACATAGTACATAATATTTTTTATTATACTTTCATAGCAAGATTCAACGTCTGATAAAAAGAAACAAAACGGTTCATTAGATTAGGACAGTGGTCAATTCTCAAATCGAAAAATACTTTCGAATCGTGGGTGAAGTTTTAATTTAAGTGTTACAATTTATTGACTAATTATCGTGACTATACGACTATTGTTTGTAAAGTGGACTGGTCATACAGGTTGAATAGAATGGACTTTAGATACTATAGTATGTTAACGAATCGGTGCCCTAATTTCTTATCTTTCATACGTGTTTGCTTTTGCTACATATCTTTGTATTTACAGCATAAATCCCTATATTAATAGACAAGTTTTACATTTTTTTTTAAAATGGTATTAAACTGTTTGCAATTCTATACAGGGTGCCACAGATTCGAGTGCATGCGAGTGCATTAACAACTGCCATATATTTACTTCAAAAATGACAATTTTTCTATATAAACTTTAACCTCCCAAAGGTGTGTCGTTTCAAATATTTTAAAACAGATAATTTTTTCGCAATTAATGACCTACAATGAGCTATTTTTTACACATTTTGTTTATTAAACAAATGTTTCTTACGGGTCTTTCTAAAAAAGAACATATCTTTATCCTCGTTAGATTTTTCTTACTGAAGGGCTTCCAGCAGAACATGCCTTCCACCTTGTACATCCAACAACTCTTGTTTTTTACAGATAATGTTTTGTCTAAACCTAAACTCTAGCTAGTATTGAGTAAATAAATGACTGAAAGCTGATTCATTAACTCACAGGTCTTATCATGACAATACCGAACCGATAGCATATTTTACTATGGAGATCTGGGAAAACCCGTAGATGAAGTGGGAAAATGGAAAATTGCTTTGCCTAACAACATACCAGTGGAATGTTCCGAGTACTTCCGGGGATATCCGAAAACCGAAATTTGCTGATTTGTTTTAATTTTTCTGACGTTATTTAAAGAATTATGGAAAAAAAAAAGACACTTTTATGGCCACTTTTTTAAAGGGTCTACAAAAAGGTTAGAGATTTTCCGTACACTTTAGTTTTCGTTAGATAGACAATTTATTTTTTTAAATGCGGCACTCAATTGTTTATTGCATTTTTTGAAGCAGTTAAAATCCCAATTACAATGATGTAAACACTTAAGATTTTTCTGTTAAATAAACATATTTTCCATAAGAGACAATATAAGACAAGGAACGCACATCATTTCTTATAGGGGCGTTCCATATTTGTTAATAAATATTAAGTGTTATACATTTTTGTAATTGGGATAATAAGAGGTTCAAAAAATTAATTAAAAACCAGGTCCGTATTTAAAAAATAAAGTTGATGATGGTTAACGAAAACGAAACGTCGTACAGAAAATCTCTCAACGCTGTTTTGTAGACCTTAAAAAGTGGCCATAAAAGGTCTTTGTTTTTCCATACTTTTAAATAAAAAAAATAAAAAAATCAGCAAATTTCGGTTTATTCCGGATATCTCCGGAAGTACTGGAATTTTACAACTTTCAATAGGCATGTTGTTAGGCACCTAAATGCCCAACTTTGCCATAATTTAACCGACTTCGAATCTCTTACAGTTTCCGAGATCTCCATGCATGCACTCGAATCTGTGGCACCCTGTATAGAGAACCTGTGTATTAGGAACTAGTGGCACCCCTCTCGTTAGTTTTGTAAGTTCGTACGTGAGGACGAGCTATTTATAAACATGCACTTCAATACTGACTCACGAATCAAGTAATTTTTTATTAATAATTTCTTTATAATCTTTACAAATTTAAGACATTAATATAATACAATGACTTTTTAAAACAATAAATATTAATAAAAAAAAGTTGAAATTAATTGATTGTGTATGGAAAAAACGTTTAAAACAAGCTAAGATCTGGTAACACGGGTTGTTGTGTTGTGTTGTGTCATAATGCAGTAAAACTGAGTCAAATATAAAATTTTATTCATTTCCATCAAAACCTCATTTAATAGAACGTCGATAAAAGTGGATAAAAGCAGTGAATCGTATTAAGTAAGTGTATACGCGTTAACAATAAATGTACAGCGTGTTCATAATGCATGGAACAAATTCATTATTTGCTTAAGCAAAAAAAAAAGATAATTTCCTAAAACACGTAAATAATAATTTAAAATTCACATTTCTCGACATAAAATATAGATATACAGGATGACTTATGTAGTGGATATGACATTATCGATGATTTTTTAAACAGAAACCGCCATATTTTAGTGCAGATTTATAATCTCCAACAAGAGCCAATTTTAAAAACGTAAAATACTTATGATTTTATGTGGAAATTTCGTAGTTACAGGGTGTTAAATCATTGTGTACATAATGATTTCCATCCTTAGCGAAGTAGATAAATGCATAGTAATTTAATAATATTTCTTAAATACTAGACAAAAAATGTTATTTTGTCAGCATAACAATCATTTCCAAAGTTACAAGAAAGATATTAAAAAGCTTTTTGAAGTATTTCTGGTATCCACTTACACAAAATATAAAAAAGCCAAAAAAGATAAGACCCAGTACCTACAAAACTGTCAATTGACATAGGAGTTTTTTATTTTTTAAAACAGCTGTTCTTGGTGATTATATGTTTGCAATAAAATATGGGGTACCCTTTATATTTTTATTTTATTTAATCAAAACGCCCAATACAACATTATAACTTACGTGTTCGAGGAAATTTTCAATGTTTTTTTTTGCTTTATCAAATAATAAATTTGTTTTAGACAATATGTATACAATTTTTACCACCCCGTAACCACAAAACTGTCATATAAAACCATAAGTATTTTATGATTTTAAAAATAGCTCTTTTTGGTAAATATAAATCTGCAATCAAATATTGGGGTCTCCATTAAAAAAAAATCGTCGATGTCGTCATATCTACTACATGACTCTTCCTGTATATTTATATTTCATGTCAAATAATGCGTAATTTATAATTACTACTTAGGTGTTCAAGAAAATTTTTAAGTTTTTTTTGCTTTAGCAAATAATGAATTTGTTCCATAAATTATATACACACTATTATTATGACATTAATTTTACCATTTCTTTAGCCCAGATGATACCTGTAAATCCGGAACATTTATTTTTTAAAACCTACTCTTTATAATTACAATGTTTGACATTCTTTATTTTAATAATTAATATATAATAACTATAGCTATTAGTATAAAATTTATTTTCTCACCCTTTTTAATGGGGAGATTTGCTTCTTTATAAAAAGTAATTTAAACTAAAAAATTTAAAAAACCCGCAGAAAACATATGCAACAGAACACCGGTCAGTTTTTATGAAACTTCGTATTTTGATAGCTTTTGTAATGCAGATGAAAAGTTTCAATGAGTATCAAGCCCAAAAACCCCCCAACCCTTTTAAAACCATAGGGTCCGGGTTGTCAAACCTACAGCCCTTACTTCTAGGCCTAATCCTGGGTTCAAAATGTTTTCTCGGAAATTTCCTCATCTTTAGGGATCATTTGGCAATTCACACTGTCTTGTATAGTTTTTGAGTTATCATTAAGAAACAAAATGGCTTTTTTTTCGTTTTTTCTTAATAACAATTAAAGGGTACAGGGAGAAACGGGCTAAGTTAAATTTAATGATTTTGAGCAAAAGAAATTTTAATTTTCAAAACGCTACAAAAACTAAAGTATTTGGATTGATAAAGTTTTCTTTTCCCAAACC